>JANHGL010022419.1:6834-20550 GCA_024611195.1 Ceyx melanurus
CCCATCCCTGGCACCATCCCAGGGGAGGTTGGTGCTCTGAGCACCCTGCTCTGGGTGCAGATGCTCCCTGCAGGGACTGGGTGACCTTGAAAGCTCCCTCCCCACCCAAACCATTCTGTGAGTGCTCAGCAGTAGTGTGCTCATTCCTAACCAGAAGGACCTGATGTCATCCTGGTTATTTGGTGACATGTTTCAGTGTGGACTAACTGTGCTGCCTCAGCTAGCAGCTGGAACATACTGGGATAAATAAACAGCAGGAACACTGAGCAGTGGTGTTACCTGTGGCTTCAGTATAACCTGAAGAAGAAGCAATCTTACAGGAAAGAAATATTCAGGAGGTGCTGTGACACTCCACAACTTAGTGTCTGTTTGGAACAGCTTCAGAAGCCTGGCCAGGACTTGAACAAAATTCTGTAAGCTATGGATTTGTTTCCTCTCTCTGCTAGTGTTTTAATTGGAGTTTAGAATTGATTGAGACCTGGCCCCATGACTGGAATGAGCAATTAAAAACTCTTAATTGTCCTGCTGTAGTTTCCTGGCTCATGGTACAAACTGTCTCTCTCTCTCCCTCATTTTAAATTAGGCAAGAAATGCAGTTGCTGCCATGAAGCGCAAGAAGAAAACTGGAGTGGCCAACATCACATTTGATCTCTACAAGCTGAACCCCAAAGATTTTATTGGCTGCTTAAACATCAAGGCAACCTTCTATGAGATCTACTCTGTCTCCTATGACATCAAATGCATGGGAGCAAAAAGTGTCCTGAGGTGAGTTTGGTTCCACTGCTGACCTTCCACTGACTGCCTTGGTGTGAGATCTGTGGCTGCTGCTTGGCTCTGTCTTGAGAAAATCAGTGTTTTTAGTAATTCTGATGTAGTGGCCAAAATGATGCATCTTCCTTTGTAAGGTGCAGAGCTGACTTGGAAAAACTTACTCTATGTTTTTACAGTGGAATCTTAAATTTCCCCCCCCACCCCATGAGGCAAAGATCCTGTCAGTTTGTGGTGAGGGTGTAGGCACAGCCTCTTTGTGTGAGAAGAGATTGGACACTGCTGTTTTCAACTGAACTTGTCATCTGCAGTAAGACTCTGATGTCACTTTAAGACCTTTCAAGTTCTGGTTGAGACACAACAGTGCAGCGCTGCTGCTGTGTTTTATGACTCCAGGGCCAGATCTGCTCTGTGCAGAGCTGTATATGCTGTGAGGTTTTCACTTCCCTTGAGCAACACCACAGTCTTTAGTTTGGGGTCTTCAAGTAGCCCCCTCCTCTCAGGATGCAGCTATTAAGCATTGTAATGCTAATGCTGTTCCCTGTCTTTCAGTCTGACCTCTCCCACTCTACTTAGGTGGTCCCTTGCTTAATCTGGTGTGAGTGTGGAGGAGACTGGTGGTGCTGTGGTGTTCATCCAGCTATGTGCTACACCCACCTGTAGCACAGGCTTCTTTAGGGTTTCCTCAGAGCAAAGGTTAACCCTTGAACAGCTTCATTCCTCCACTTCTTCTGATTGTCAAGTCTCTTGAGCCAGAAGAAACTGATTTCTCACCATCTGCTGTGCAGATGAGTATCAGCACTGGAACCTGTAGTGCTGAGTGTGAAGTGACAGTTCTGTCTCCCTGCCAACACGGGGCAGCTGGTGAGCAAGAGGCAGTGCTGGCAAACAGCTGAAGTAGCTGTGGAGTTCTTCTGGAAGCCCTGTTATGTTACAGAGTGGAGCTGTCAGGGGAGTCCCAGTGTCAGGGTGGGAAACCAGCCTGCTAGAAAGGAACAGAGGTGAGAGAAGGGACAACATGGGCTACCCTGAACACAACAGCCCTGTGTCAGCTGGCTGTTGAAGCTGCAGGTGGATGCTGTTCACTTCTTGGTATAGTCCCTCTGCTAAGGAGTTTCAAACTGCTGACTGTGACACCCTCTCCCGAGCCCACCTGTGGAGTGTGGGGGGAGAAGACTCTCAGATGCTGCAGCTGTCCATGGGTGGGAGGGGAGTGCAGCCTGCCAGGCCTGGTTAGTGCATTTCCCCTCTTGTGTCCAGCTGAAAGATCAAATTCCAGTTGGACAAATAACTCACTCTGTGGCTTAAGTGCCAACTGCTCTGCTGTGCAAGTTACATGGTGCAGCTGCCCAGGAGCTGGGAACCAGCTGCAGTTTCTGTACCACTGCAAAGGGAAGGCTGTGCTGGGATGGCTAGGAAGCAGGAGTAAGGGTACAGTGGTTTTTCAAGGCTTCCCAAGCTCAAAGTGCAGGGCATTCTACTCTTGAAGTGCTGGATTTTGACTGCAAAAGCTTCTTTGATCACAGAGAAAAAACTGCATTTGTAGGAAGAAGAGTTTGCCTTCTCTGCTGGGGCTCAAAGGAGAAGTGAGTAGCAGAGGGTTCACCACTGTGTGTTTTCTCAGGCAGGAGTTCAGAAAATCTTCCCTCTTTTTTTTTTTTTGCAGAAGCAGGAGGCTGGTCTGGTTTCTGCAGCTTCAGAAACAACCTTTTCCCAGTGTCAGAATGGTTCCAGTTCTTGTGCACTGCTTCCCCAGTGCCCCAGCCTCATGCTTGTGAGGGGATGTTTAACTTTTGGGGGGGTGAGGCTTGAACACAGCTCTTGGTACTGATATCCTGGTTGTTCCTTGGAGAATGGAAGGAGGCTGCAGCTCTAACCAAGTGGAGTAAATGACCATTCAGAGATGATGATCACTCTTCCCCTGTGATCCTGCAGTGATGATGCTACCTGATCTCAGTTTGTGGCTCTATATTGCTTCTCACACAGTGTTATATATTTTAATGCTGGAATTTATTAGATCTTAAAGTGGTGAAGTGAGAATTCTTAGGGCTTGCAGCTCAGGCAGCATTCATTCACCTGGCTTCATTCGTTTTGTGTTGGGCATCCACTGTAAGGTGATTGCTCAGCTTCAGCTCTAATCAGGTTTGATCTGTGGCTGGGAGATGCCTGCAGCATTGTGTTAGTGAATGGCCTCAAGGTGAGGAGGATTCATGCTGCAGGAATGAATCACTTGCTGGAAAGAGTTCAGAGAAGGGCACCAAGCTGGTGAAGGGTCTGGAGAACAAGTCCTGTGAGGAGAGGCTGGGGGATTGTTTAGTTTGGAGAAGAGATTTTTGTGTGTGTTTGTTTGATTGGGTTGGGTATTTAGTTTGTTTTCAGCTTTGTTTGTTTGTTTGTGTGGGGGTGTGTGTGGGTTTGTTATTGTTTTGTGGACTATTTTTGCTTTGTTCATGATCTTTTCCAACTGTGACAATCCTGTGAATGCTGCTGGGCTCCCAGGCAAAGCTGTTTTCAGGAGAGCTCTGGGAGTTTGGGTGATGGCTTTGCAGGAGGCTAGTAAACATCTGCCAGTATGACAGCCTGCCTTGTTTTTTCTGCCTCTGCCAACATGTCAGTAGTTTCCTATTAGTGGCCACAGAAGTATTTTTTTCTAGAGAAGGTACAGAACCTGACCAGCTTCTCCTTCCTTCTCACTGCTGAGAATCCTTAACTAGATCTACCAACTCATCCTAGAGGTGCCGTGGGTGGGGAGAAAGGGCTGACACCACCTCACAGGTGATTTATTTTATTTTTTTTCAAACAAATGGCTTTTCTTCCAGGAAGGTGCTTCGTCTGATGTCCCATGCAGCCCAGATAACTGGCCAGTTCCTTCTCTACACTGGCACATACATGTTGCAGCTGATGGGTGACTATGAGGAGGACGGCACGTGCGTGAGGTCCAGGAGGGACTAGTGACCCCAGCTGTGCTTCTGATACCAGATCCCCTTGCTCAGAGATGTTCTCTTGCCCAGTTGTGATTGCAATGTTATAGTCTGGGGATGTCCACTGATGTGAACTAACATTTTTTCCCCCCGTTTGGGACTGCTTGTAAGGCTCAGTCATTTGGAAGTAAGTGTTTGGTGTTCACAGGCTCTTAACATGATGGAAGGATGGGTGCCTAATGTCTGAGAACTCAGCAAGAGGAGAGAGGGCAGCTCAAAATGGCGAATAAATGCTCTTGGAAGCTTGCACACTTTGTAACCACTGGAATGTTTCTTGCATTGATCAAAACGCTGGTTGGTTGTGTAGTTTGTTTTTTTTTCATGGCTGTCTACTTCTCTTCTGGACAGACTGGGCTGTAAGGTGGGAGGGGCTGTGGTTTCTGGGGTTTAATCCTGAACAGTGCTGGTATTAGTGGTGCTGAGGTACAAAAGGGTGATGTGTACTTACTGACTCCTTCTACCAGCAGAACTACACCATACAGCTGAGTCCTGGTTCAGTGTCTAATTGGAGAAAGTGCAGCTACTAACCAACAGCTTAAGATTTAGCCTTACTTCCCTTAAAACAAGTAAAACCATTTCATTTTCTCTTCATATTCTTCTTCAAGCCTGCAGAAAGTTCAGGGCAGCATAGCTCATACCAGATACCTCCAACTTGGTATCTTTAATGTGTCTGCTGCCCAGTTCTGCCTGAATTCTTGAGTAATTTGCCATAGTTTCATGCATATGGCTTACAAGCAACCTGCTGAAGCTTCCTTCAGGGTTTAAACCACCACTGCTGTAGCTTTTACTGCTCAGTTGCAAGATGACACTACATCCCAAGTTGGACTTGAGGTACAGGCAAGAGATGCTGGATTTTGGAGCCCCTGTGTTCAGAGGAAAGCAGCAGGACACAGTCTAGTCTTGTGTAACATACCCAGTGCTCTAAACTTGGGGCTTAGAGTGTCCCAAGACAAGCTGTATGAAAGGCCAAAGGTTTTAACCCTTAGGTAGAATCATCCATCATGTTTTTTCCAGTTCACTGAAGTGCTGGTATAAGTGGCTTTCACTAGGAAACAAGCACTGTTGGGCATCTTGTGTCAAAATACAGACTTGTGTGGCTGAAGAGCCCAACTTTGGCTCCTCATAGGTGTGGATTTGAGGTTTTCATGTGCTTGCTTGTGAAGAATTGTAGGAAGTTATGTTGTTGCTCAAGACTGAAAGCTGTTAAGCAAATACAGGTAAAGGTGTCTGACCTGGTGGCAGGTGCCATAGCTCTGGTGATGGAGTGAGCAACTGGGGCAGGGGAGGAAAGCAGTGGGAGCAAGAGGGAAAAAGACCCATGTGGAGACCAGGGTGGTTGCCTTGTCTCTGTGGAGACAGGAATCCACTACCTGTGCACATCAGCTGCACTTAGCAGGTGGAGGAAAAACTCATCTGCTAAAAGAGGGCAAAAAATCCCCCATTGTGGTGGGTGGGATCTGTTCTGACCTGTCACTGAGTGTTCACTTTATATGTCACTAATATGTGAGGATATTGCAAATATCTGCAAATTTCACTTTCATATGCTGGTTTTTGCCTTCCCTTTATGGATGTGATGCTGCCAGCTGGAGCTGCACCTTTCAAATCACTGTTGTGATGACAAGCAGCCTAAATCCCAGTGTTAAAGAGGCTGATGGACACAAGTTTGGTGGCTTTCCACCTTTCCCTTCAGTAAAGGACTTACAAATAAGTAGACAGATAAGAAAAACCTTGTTGTTTCCCAGAGTTCTGTTGTTTCCCACTGAATTCTGAGTGTTTGCTGGAGGAGAGGAGAGGGGAGGGCATAGTGCTCCAGACAAGGGGAGGACTGGTTCTTCCCAGTTTCTCACAGGGAAGAATACCTGTAGCTTGCAGCACTTGCAGGAAGTTGGTTTTTGTTTCCTTCACAAGAAAACAAAATATTCTGTGAGTAATGAGAAAAAGCTTCCATTTTACTATAACCTCTATACTTCATCTGTAGTGTTCTTCACCCACAACCCCAATGATTGTTGCTATGATAAATGTTGGCCAAAGCTTTTCTACCCCTACCAAGGAATTGCATTTAACTGATGCAGTGTAAGGACTTTGTCATTCTTTCAATTGTATGGACCATATAGTCTCTTAAGAAAACCTTTTGAAAGCAAACTCTGTAATTCTCCTAAGACTATTTATGTTGCCAGTGGTGGGAGCACCAACATTAAAAGACCAAAACAACTTGCATGGTTTGTTACTGCTTTGTGTGAATTGCCTCTTCAACATCTGGAATGCAAAAGCTTTTGCAAGTCTGAACTGTGCAGATCTCAAATTCCAGTTTCAATAACCAGAGGCCATTCTTGCAGAACTAATTTCCAAAGACACTGAGATCTTAAGGTAATCTAGAACTCAGACTTGCTGTGAATTTGCAGTGTTTTTAAGCTGCTTTGACAGCTTAATGCTGAAACTTGAGCTGCTGCAGGTCATGTGAGGTGCAAAGTCTCCACCTCAGAGCATCTCCCTCTAGTTCAAAATGCAATCAGCTGAAACAAGTAACTCAGCTTTGGAATTTGCTCAACGTGGGAGGAGTGTCTTGGAAGTTTTAAGTGTCTGAAATAGTTTCAGTTCTGAATCTGGGGTTTGCCACAGCATTGGGGGGATGATATTTGCTACTCTCCCAGCTTCTTTCCAGAGACACAGTTTTGGCTTGGGTCAAACTGGAGGAGTTTGTCATTTTCTGAGCTGGAACCAGTTTGATGAGGTTTTTTGGTTTGGTGGTTTTTTTGTTTGTTTGATTTTTGTTTGTTTTTATTTTATGGGGGTGTGTGTGGGGTGGGGGTGTTTTTTTTTTATTTGGGTGGGGGTTTTTTTGTTTAGGAGGCCCTGCTTTTCCTTCAGCTGTACATGGTACCTGACAAAGAAAACCATCAGCATACTTGCTTTTCACAGAATTACACACAAGTGTTGCACAGTAGCAGGAGACAAAAGCTAAAAGCAGAGGCTCTCAGCTGCAGGTATGTGGAGAAGAAATTAACTTTTCTGCTTGATGTTTTTAGCTTTTAATTTTCCTTTCCATAAACTCATTTAATCTGCTCCTGTTGCAGTGACATGTGGAAGGTGTGAAACATGTTTACTTACCTCCTTGCTTGCACTGGCCCTTTCTGCCTGTTGCTTTGCATCCCTTAGTAACAAGGCACCAAGTCAGACTCTCTGGTTACCAAAAAAGGAATTTTCACTGAAGTGCTGGATCTTGTTGACTCAGGCACTGCTCATGTTCTGCAGGCAAAACAAACTTGCTCCCTTCATGACTAGAATGAAGAATCTTGTAGCTTTTTTTCTTGTGTGTAATTTATCATTACTTCATTTCCTTCCTTTCATAAAACCATGAAGCTGTTGCTTTCTTGCACCTTCCTATTCTTTCAGGAGTAACAGGATTACAAGCTCTTCTGTCCAGGGAGAGAGGAAAAGGCAGGGTCTAAATTTCTTAGATGATTTGGAATATGCTCTAGGAAACATTCTGCAGCCCTTCCCTGCAGAGAAAAGAAGGGTAAAGAAAGGAAAATAGGAGTTGGAGCTGGAAGGGGTTTTTTTTCAGCACAGTGAGGTAGGTGTTCACAATTTAGGAAATGTTGGTAACTCTGAATATTAACTGTGAAGATAACTACCTATGATCACTTGTAACTCTGAATATTAACTGTGAAGATAACTACCTATGATCACTTGTAACTTTAAAATTATAACTATATTTCATTTCAGCATGCTTCTTCCCGAGACAGCACTTGAACTAAAGCCACAAGCTTTTAATTGAAAACAAAGACAGTTTAAACCAAAGTACAAGTGTGTTTTTGACTTGATGCCTCAAGTTTTACTGCAGGTATTAATGTGATTAACATACCACTTGAGTTATGCATTAGTAAGTACCCTTGTGGGGCTGAAGGTTTATTGCTGCTTTCTCTACCTTATCATATATGCAGTTAATATGTTTATAAACATGAGGATTGATATTTTACTAGGGGAAAAGGTGGTTAAAATTTTCAAGCTCAGTAGATTAACTTGCTGTAGAAATGGAGATGGGTGAGAATTGTGGTAGTGATGGTGATACCTGCTGATGTGTGGTGCCAATTTTAAGGAGCACTGTCCATGAATAAATAAAATCAAATGGTGGCTTTGGATGTTGTCTATTAATTTCCAGAATAACTCCTTCCTGAACTAATCATGGTCTGTCCCAATTCCCAAACACTGGACTGCAGCAGTAAGTAACTGGATCCTGTGATGTGGCTCTTAACTCTTTACTGCTGACTCACTTTCTGGCCTCAGACAGCCCCTTCAAACTGTGTTTGCTTTCATGCAAAAGGAATGTCTTCCTCCATCTTTTAGCAAAGCTGCAAACCTACTGAGCACAGGAGGCTTCAGCAGTCCCTGGTTTTTCCCTAAATGCTGTAAGGATGGACAACCTCTTTTTCTAATGCTTCACAGACCCCCCTCCCAGTGTTTTACCCACAGGTAGAGTGGCACACATTTGGCTGCAGAGAAATAGGAGTTTAGTTCAGTGAGAGATAGGTCTGGTTCAGGATTAACTTAGTCTTCAGGAGGAATAGCCTGGTGGACTTCTAAGTGCATCCTGAGAGTGCTGCAGGGCTTAGCTCTTGAGCAGTTACCCTCCTGGGTAACAAAAAGCACAAACCCACAAGCTCTCAGTGCTATAGGTGACCAGTAAAATAGAAAACAAGTATTTTGCAGGGTTTTCTGAGTGACTTTTCAGAGCTGTGTTTGAAGAGACAAAACACAGTCCTACAGGACTAATATTTTCAGTTGTCACCATGCAAACTATTTACTGACCTCAGTCTCATGGGTGGTATTTATAAGGTCACCCACCAGCCTGACTCATTCATAATAGGCCCCACTCCTAATGTGCTCTGGGTTAGGAATGTTTATTAATAAAGCTTAATCATCACTTGAAAGAGAACATTGTCCTGTTAGTTGTTTTATAAAACAGCTAATGAAATGTAACACTCCGAAGTCACCTGTTGTTACAGGTTGGTTGTGATGCTGTTGTGTGTTCAAGAAAAAAACCCCACAACTGAGATTATCAGACAACAACTCTCTAGAAGAGAACAGTGGCTTAGTGATGTGGGCACTCAGGCTGTAATAAATAGACCCAGAGATATCTTGGACACCTTTAAAGTCTAGAAATTAGGTGTAATTATCCCTGACACATTGAGTAATTACACTGCAAAGTCCATCATCCCTTATGCTAAAAGCATTTCTAATTAAAAAGCATCTTCCCTTGCACAGGGATGTGACTTGTTTTGCTCCTGATCTTTGTTGTGTTTTCAACTGCTCTTCCCCAGTTTCAAAAATCAGGAAAGAATAAGCAAGAAAACAATAAATCTTCTTTCATGATAAGGACTACTGAATTATTATTGAGCTAGACAAACTAAAACCTACAGTAATCTTTTTTTTTTTTTTATCCTTGAAATGCTCAAGTGCAAATGGCATCATTTCAGTGATTCCTGGACCAAATGTGCTTAATTTAGGTGCTCTCCCAGCTTCAGCTTTCCCATTTTCTTGCCCTCTCAGAGAAGTTGCCTAGAAAAGCTGCCTGGAGCAGTTGCAGAGTGTTGTTCTAACCTGCACTCACCTCCCTGAGTGATGATGCTTTCCAGATAAAAGTCACTGTCTTCCAGAATAACCAATGTGTTTGGCAGCAACAATTGATTATTAGGCAATAAACCATTTTATTCCAGTCTTCCCCCAAAAGCTGTTTCATCTTTTGATGGGATGATCAAGCTGCTTTTCTTTAGAGCTATAAAAACTTCCTGCAAACTACATTAAGATCAGAATTTCAGTTAGAAAAGAAATGTACAGCCTGTAGCAGTTTCACCTCTGTGATCACTGAGTCCAGTGAGCAGTTCTTGCAATATCTCCCAGTCTTCCCTGGCCCTGATAGGTTCAGTTTTCACAAGAGTTGTGATCAGTGAAAACAAAGCAGGTTTTGTCACTGGCAAAATGACTGAAGGCAGGAGCAATCTAGCAGATAAAAGTCACTTTTGTTTCCATGAACCCCACTTCTCCAAAGGGGTGGGTTGTTTGGGGTTTGGTTTTTTTGGTTGTTTTGTTTTGCATTTGTTTCTTTGCTGGTTTTCTTTCCTCAGAAAATCACAGAATCATGTTGGTTGTTTAAGATCAAGTCCAACCCTTAACCCAGCCCTGCCAGGGCACCACTGCCCCATGGCCCTCAGCACCACAGCTCCAGGGCTTGGAAACCCCTCCAGGGATCATGAGGACTCCACCCCTGCCCTGGGCAGCCTGGGACAGCCCTGGACAACTCTTGCAGGGAAAATATTTTTCTTAACATCCAACCTAAACCTCCCCTGGTGCAACTCGAGGAGATTCCAATAGCCACATCCTGGCTTTCACTCAGTTCTCAGCACTTTTTGCACTGCTCTTGTTTTCTTTCCTCTCCATTTTTATGCCTGATGCCATTACTTAGATGTCACCAGCTTCAAACACTCAGTTATTCCTGTTATTTAGCTACACTGTGCTCTGGCAACTCCTTTACACATGGAACCTGTCACATAGTTCCTTTTGTGGCCTTCCATCACCTCTGGCCAACATTTAAATGAAAACTATTTCACGGGTGGGTGGGGACAAATGTTCAGAAAAGGCATTTTTATCTGTCTTGCTCTGGCTGCAGTTCACACCAAGCCTTTTTGTGTAGGTCAGCCTCCCTGTTTATGTAGCATTTTCAGCATAGCTGTCTGCCAGGCTAACCAAGCTGCTGCCCTGAGATAAAATAACTGCCGAGTGCTCAGAGCTGCGCCCTGTTCCTGACAGATCCTATAGACCACGTGTCATATACGGTCCCTATCTGGCAGGGTATTAATTGTATAAAAATCTGTAGTATAAAAAAAAAAAGTTTCAGAAGCATTTCAATTTATATTGGAGCATTTGAATTAAAAAAAAAAAAAAAAGAATAAAATGTGATGAAATGTAATATCCATAACTGCATAAGACAGGGGAAAACAAGTCTGTGTCTGTGATGATCTAACTTAGCTGTCATCACCCTCAAATGACATCTTGGAGGTCATGTGGAGAGTTCAATGAAGAAACAGCTCAGCAGCCACTCAGAGGGCAAACACAGTATTGGGATTTAACAGAAAATAAAGGCCAGAGCAGGAAATCTCCTCTGTACTGCACAAAGCTGAATGTTGTCCCTCCCACTTCACAGGACTGTCACAGGAGTGCAATGTCCCCCTCAAACACAGGGAGATTCATCAGACTAATACTTTGTGACTGGATTACAAAAGCACTTCTATAATGGATGCTTCAAAAGGACTATGAAATATGATGGTCCAGATCTGTCCTTCAGTGGAACCAAGATTTGACCACCATTGCCAGGGTGCAGAAGGGTATTTTGAGGGGAGCACTTCCATGCTCTTTCCCTAGCAGCCATCAGTGATGTCATAGATGATAGTCAGAGATGTGATAATTCTAGATGAGATGGATCAAGAGTAGTGCTCACCTGCTCAGAACATGCTTTTTCTCCTGCTAGTCTTTAGCATGACTTCTGGTTAATGGACCACATTGTCCTCATTCCAATGTCTCCCACACTCAAAACACCAGGACTTTGCTGATAAGCTCTGCATTGTATTGGCATCTATTCAGAGCTGCCTAAACTCCAAAAGCAAGTCAGCAATATCTCAGATTCATCACCCTCTCCCAGCTGTACCACTCCCCCTCTGCGTGATACAGGGCACGGAGAGCAGACAGTCCAGCTACAATTTGTTTCCAGTCTGTCCTTCAGACAGCTCACTGGCCCAAAATCTCTGGTGTGCAGGGAGGATGGAGAGTTTTTGCTGAATTCTGGCCTTATGTTGGGATATTTTAAGGACTCTGTAGAACACACGGTGCAGCCCATTCCCTGCTTCTGTTTGTTTATGTAGCTAAGTGACCTATTAGGATGGAAGTTAAAAACATAGCCACACCAAACACACATTGTGCCTGATAAAACAGGCAGGTACATGCCTGCCTCTGCTCCAGCTGTTGCATAAAAATCACCACAGCCAGCTCTGCAAGAAGTTCTGGGTGAGTTAGTTATTGTTGGCACTCAGGTTAAGCACAGGGAGAAACAAAGGGCTGAAAGAAAATAATCGTTCCACCCCAACATCAGGAAAAACTTCTTCCCTGTGAGGGTGTTAGAGTCTGTCCCAGGCTGCCCAGAGAGGCTGTGGAGTTTCCTCTGGAGACTTTCAAAACCCTCCTGGACAATATGACCCTGTGCAACCTGCTCTGGGTGACCCTGCTTGAGCAGGTGGGTAGGACCAGATGACCTCCAGAGGTCCCTTCCAACCCCTACCATGCTGGGATTATCAGATTCTGTGTTTCCAGAAGATGTGTTAGAAATAGAAAGACAAGTGTCTGAAAGCACAAAGGTGACTGAACTCCAACACATTAATATTCAGGGCTGGAGCTGTGGTTTTCCTTGTCAAACAGTGAGAAAAGGGTGTGAAAAATGCAGCTAGAAACTCCTTCCAATGAGATGGTGGAATTCCTTTGGGGTTGTTTCTCTCAGACGTGTCACCCAGAAACACATTTACCCCTCCTCTGATGTTGTCACCTCTGCTTGAAGTTCAGATGACATCTTGTGTGCTGAGCCACAGACACCAGCCCTATCCCTCTGACAGGCACAGTCACAAAGCACACAGGTGAGCAGCAATAAAACCACCTTAGGTTTTAGTCTTGCTGTCTCCATTCCTCTTTTAAAAGGTTTGACCATGTTGGTGAGCTCTTGAGCAGTTCCCAGAGTCTTCTGCAGCTGCAGTATATCTGTGCCTCTAGCAGATTTTGTCACAAGAGGTTGGCAGATTAAAAAGGCAGAGGTGGTGGTGGAGATAATGGGCAGATGCTTACAGAGTGTGGCTTCCCATGCTTTGTTTCCTCAGGAAGCCAGGAAAAAAAAACAACAAACCAAAACCAAGGTCACACTGATTAAAGAGGTTTTTTTAACTTGCATGATCATCTTTCCAACTAAAGGGGAGAGAAAGGAACAAAAGTGACCCTGGGACTTTCCTCCTAAAGGTGACCATGCGGTTAGTAGCATTTCCTAGGCTGTCAGAATGAATCCACTGTGTGGAGTGTATTTACTGCTCTGGTCATTAATGGAAGTGCTACACAAGCTTTGTAGTACTGGATTGTTCATTTTCTTATGTATCAAAACACAGTATGTTTATCATTCTGAAAAAGAAAAGAGTAGCTCTCATGTTAGTGGTTCTGCTATGACATAAATTTCTCTCAGGTCCTTGAAAAGTCCAGGCAAGAGAAATAGTTGTAGCAACAACCCTGCTACAAACACAACTGTGTTTCCTGAAAAGCAGGAAGCAGCTTAACAATCCTATCATATGACCAGCTAAATACAGAAGAACTTTGCTGAGGTTTTTCCAGGGCATTAAAGCAAATTTCCATCTGACTTAGTGGGAGATGACTGTTGCTTGGGCTGCTGTTCCTGGAAAATCATTTTACTCTGTAGCACGGGCACCTTACACATTTTGCTCTGCTTTGAGAAATTTAATGTAGTGTTGACAGGAATTAAGAACCACGTGGGCTCTGCTCATCACATTGGAGCACCAAAGAGTTGTCCAGTGGAAACAAATTGTTCCAGGCTTCTACAAACTAGAAATGCCAGATTATCCCAGTCTTGGCCTAGCAGTCAGAGGTTCTTTATCCATCTCCTGTCTATGATAAGGGTTATGCCATTCCCTCAAATGCAAGCATGGACCTCTTTTACTGTTCAATACTTTGTCTCCACACTTGGGAGCAAGAGATACTTTGAGAATGTAAGTCATGTCAACTGATTGCTCAAGGGGCTGGCTGGAGTGAGTTTGCAAACTTGGGTTGATAATTTGTAGCTATCAAGCCACCTTACTAATTTTTCAGGTTGAATATACAATTTAAAAAAATTATTATTATTATTATTAACCGACCTGGAGTTAAAACT
>JANHGL010022420.1:0-12229 GCA_024611195.1 Ceyx melanurus
TGGCTTGTGGCTGTGGGGCTGAACGGGCCGTGTATCGAGTCGCGTCCCCCCATCATCACCGCTGCCCAAATTTGTGTGCGCTCCGGGTGCCCCGCACGGCTGCCCCGGGGTCACCCCCGTCCCCGGCCACCCCTGGGTGCCAGAGAGCCGGCGGGAGGAGTAATCCCGCGTGTGCCCTGAAGGACTCGGGCTGCGGAGGAGGTTAATCTGCAGCAGGTAGACCTTTGGCTCCCGTTTAGAAGACGGTGATGGTGTGGGGAATTAGTGGCCTGCCTTTAACTCGTGTAACTTTTAGGGTAAATCTTCAACCATCATATTTTCTTGAAAAATTGAGGCTCTCCTGTAGCTCGGTAGTTCACCCGGCAGCAAACGTTACCCGGTGCTGAAGTTGATGGCAAAAAATAACTACAAGCTGCTGTTGCAAGGAAAGGTGTTGGTGTGACATCTGAAATGCGTTCTGACTCTGGGGATGCTTTCTAAGCCTAGCGGTGCTCCGAGATCGGTGAGAATTTGAGGAGCATGAAGGGCAGATGTGAGCCTGAGTCATCAATCCTTTCCCTTCCAGTAGGTGTCATTGCGGATGGATTTTAAATTCTGATTTCCTCGGCTCTTCCTGTTGGCACAAGAACTGGCAGGAGACAGTTCTGTAGGTGATGTACAGTATAAAATTAGTGTGATGATGATGCTTTTGCTCCAAAGCACACTTCGGGATGCTTTACTCATAGGAGTAACAGGTATTGCCTGTGGGGAGCAGAGTAGACACCGTGTTTTTCATTTAAGCTTTCAGACACACCAGAAAACTCGGTCAGAATGACAACTTGTTTTCTTTTTTCATTGTTTACATCTTCTTGAATGATGAAAGACATTTGAAGTGTGAAAGACATTTCAAGTACGACTGTGAGTATCCCTTAGAAGGGTGTCAGATCTATGATGTGTTTCTTTTTGATGCTAAATATGTGAGGAAAAAAATAGGCAATGTACCATTCTAGACTGTTGTACCAAGGGTGTTGAGTTGGAAGTTTGAATCACTGTTACTTGCATCATTTAGTGCTTTAATATTCTCATTTTAATCCAAGAAAAAGCGTTTCTTCAGAGCTGCTGGCCACCTCTGATAGCAGTTAATGGGAAATACAGGTCCACAGCTTTGTGCCAAGGATGCTGTGGCTCACCACTGATGCTAGTCTAAGGTCTGAGGTTGCTGTAGTGTAACACTGCACATTTAACACCATGTGCTCCTGAGGTACAAGGGGGAAAGGAGGTTTTCCTGTGGCACCAGTTTTTGTACTGGCTGCCTCAGTTTCATTCCAGTGTGACACACTTGGCCAAGCTGTGACAGAGCTGGTTGTTCAGCAGAGTGCTAAAACAAAAACCAGAGCTGACAAGAGTCAGCAAAGCAGGGAGGAAGATGTGATGACTTTACCTGACCTGTGGGGATGTACTGATTGGTGTGGTACCCAGGAGCTGCCACAGGGCAGTTTTGCTTTGATTGTACTGATGTTTAAAGAATATAGTTCTAAGGGTGTTGAAGCCTTCCAGCTGCATGCAGTTAGAAATGGTTTTGCACTCTTAAATGCAAAAGTTACTCAGCAAGGTTAGGGTGCTGTAAGCATGGCTGTTTCTGATAGTTTTGCAGTGATTGGCATTTTACTTGCTGCTTTATCTAAAAGCAACAAGGTACCATTTAAATCTCATCAGCTTGTACTTCTGGCTAAACTTTTGTACCTAAACATATTAGTTCTCAATAGTTAAAACAGTCGTAGGTGGTAGGTCAAATATTTTTTAAATGGATTTTTAAAATGCCAGAAGACAGATGCAAAAATGGGTTTATGTAATAGTGATTGGTGGTACTAAATTTTCTCACTGAAGATACCAGACTCCACTGTTGTATTGCAGAAAAATTCATGTTTTGTGTTTCCATGGGCTCAGCATCCAAATGCTGAGGCTTTTGTGGTGTTTTAGCAAAAGCAATGGGAGGATTGAGGGGTTTTTCACAAGTAAGGGGTCTCATTTGTGAGAGCAGGGCTGATGGCTGAAAATCTCATGTATTTAAAGCCTCAAAGTTTCCCAAGCACAGCTCCATAGCTACAAAGACTAAGCAGTGGAAGTTGTGTGCTGCATGGGGATATTATTAGTACTCCTCATTATGAGAACTTCTGTATCATTTATCATGCCTTGGATGACACTAATTTTAAGCATCAGTCATGAAGAGAGGAATTGCAATTCTTAAGTCAGAGCTGTTCTTTATAATAGAAAACATTATTAGTTTAATGGGCAGCTGGGGATATTTTCTGCTAGTAAATGTCTTTCTAGCACTAACAGTTAGTCTTCTGCTGTGAAGTTTTACCTCCTTTACAGCCCTAAACAAAGACATATGAAGCTGCTGTAAGATTTTTGGTAGGATTAGATGTCTTAACATCATTTCTTTCTAGCATAATGTCTCATGTCAGTTTTACTCACAGTAACTACACACCCCCTGATCACATCCTCCAGCCTCAGTTAACTTCAGACTGAAACTAAGAGCTCTCTTTCAGTGTTCTGCCCCTCAGTTCTATCCAGCAGACTTTTGAAATAGAAACAGGGTAATTAGGAGCATTTGGGGCCTGTTTTATGTCTGTGGTTTGGTTTTTTTTTGGTGGTTGTTGCTTTTTCCTGGAGCAATCAGCCCTGTAGCTCCAGCCTTTCTCTCAAAGGACTTCTCTTGCTTTCTGGTGATTTTGTTGTTGCTGTTTGGTTTTTTTTTTTTACCTCTTCTGACAATTATTTCCCAAAAATGAACCCACAGTTCTGGAGGGTAAGGGTATCATGTTAGCAATCTTGTTATCTCTGATTTCTTAGGCATTTGCATGTTTTCATTGCTGGCCCTGGGTGTGTGCAGACCCCTGTGGAACATGTCACTTGTGTGCAGAAGTGCTTTGAAAATTTGCATCTTTTGGGAGTGCTGATAACTGGGTTTTTTTCCTTGTATTTTTAGGAGTAAATAAGGAAAATCTTGTCCATGACATCTCAGGTGATTTGCTTGGACAGTGCTGCCCATTGCCAGCAGCTAACGTGGACACGTTTGCAGATCAGCTCTCCTGTCTGGCCTGGGCTGTGTCTATGTAGGAGATACTCATTTTGAATGAACATGAAAATGATTCCTGCAAAGTTGTGGATTTTATCTGTTTTCTGCAGGATTTCATCACTCAAGCAGCTTGTGAGGTGTGGATTGGTTTGCTTTACAGCAGAGGAGGAAGAAACTGTGATTTGATGTGTTCAGACGAGATCTTTTTCTCCTAATAATTGTAGTGCAGGGGTGTGGTGTACTCTGTCCTTCCCTGAGTGGCCTTAGGGGGATCATATTTAATCCTGATCTGTATAAAGCTGTCAGGAGATGCCTCCTTGGAGCATTGCCATGCTGGAAACCCCTGGATCTGCTGAGGCTCATTTGGCTGGGCTAGCTGAGGTGTGTTTATGGACTTAAATTTCTCTGGTGGAAGGTGAGAAAACTGGAAAGCCTGACCTCATTGATTGAAAATGGCCATCTGCTGGCAACAGCCTTTGATGTGGCCAGGGCTGTTCTCTGAGCTGACTGACATGCTTCAAGGAGACTTTGAGAATAATTTGTACTTTTGATGTGTTTTTTCCTGGTGACCACCTTTGTTGTGACCTTTAGAGCACTGGAATTTCACTGGGACTTCACTTTTCACCTGCCATTGATGGTGCTGTTGAAAAGCAAAAGCCAAAGATGGAAGCAGTGCCATCTTTTTGAGATCTTTGGTAGACTTGGCAGAAAAGCACAATTAGCTGTTCTTCAGTTCACATTGCAGCACTCATTGCTAGGTCTGTCCTTGGGCACCATTACCTCTGTGCTGGCACAAAACAACAAACAGCACAACATGCAAGTCAAAGAGAGAAAAACAACTTCTGTTTCTCTGTCAAAAAAATGAGGAAGAGTCATTTTCCCTCTCCTGAGTTTTAAATATCCATCATGTGTGTTAGCTGGCAAACAATAGTGCTGTTGAACAGGCTGCCTAGACCCTCATCACAAGTAAACTGGCATTACTTGATTAAGAAGTCTATGATACATTTAGGTTTTTTTGCTAAAGTTAGTAGTAGCTGGTGCATCTTATGCTAGAAAAAATGCTTGAGTTTCTGCTGGTAAAGTCATCTCTAGCTCTGCTGTAGAGCAACCACAGATGAATACATTAATTTCTCTACTTGTCTAGAAATTTTTCCTCATCTCAGACTAAGTTGGGTGAAAGAGATGAGGCACTGTCTGCCTGAGGACACATGTACAGTTCTGTTTTTAGGGAGAATGTAATTAATAAAAATATTCAGCAAACATTAAAATTCTTTTATGTCAGGAGTTCTAGTTCCTGAAGCTAAGAGATCCAGTGCTGTGAAGGGAGAGGACGAAGAGATGGTTACTACTTTCAGTTTGGATCAAAACATCTGCTGCTGCTTTCCCACTCTGTGCCTGTAGTGAAGAGTGGGGAGAGGTGTGTGCAAGACAGGTAGGCAGGATGACAGAGCATTTCTGTGTGTTCTGACAGCCTTTAGCTGCTTGCAATGACACCAGTTACTTGTTGGAATCATAGCTGTTGGTAAGACAGTTTTTCTTACTTGCTGCTAACTGTTGGAATCATCTTGATTTATTTCCTATTTCCTATTCATCTTTATTTCCTATGGCACAAAAAGAAGCAGCCAAAACCCTGGCCATTCTGAACTGTCTTCTTTCTGGGCATTTTATTGATCATCTTAATGTTTGAGAATCTACAAGATTCTAATTCACAGTCTACAAGGGATTGTCCTGCCTGAGAGTCTGTGATCTTGCTCCTGTATTGCAAGACAAAACAAACTGTTCTTTTTTTCTTGTGCCAACATTTCTGGGGTAGTACTGAAAATCCAAATCACTAAAAGCATCCTGATGTTAGTGCAGTTCACTGACTGAAGAAGACTTTGACACTGGTACCAGGTAATACTCTTGAGGGGGCAGGTCCAGGCTTCTTCCTCCCTGGGCATCACTTGTGGTTTGCAAACAGAAGTTGTAGCAGTTCAGTGATTGGTCAACCCTGCTTCTGAATGATGACTCTGGTCCTTTCCTCATCCACTCTTTTTATTAACTACACATTGATATGACTTTGGATGACTACCTGTATTTATATTTTTATTTATAAAATATATTTATATTTCATTTATATTTCATTTTTATTTCTCTTTTTCTACTTCTCCAGTAGACTGACACCCTAAGATCCATCCTAGTTCTCAAAAACTTCAACAAATAATTCAAGTAATTGAAAGATAAAGCAGTGCTGTCAGCTTTATCACCTTGTTCTTGTCTGGAAAAAATGGCATATGTTGTTGACCTAACTACAAATGACAGCAAAGTACAAATGTTAAGCAATTATGTACAGCTACAGAGTTCTATCAGATGAAATTTTGTCAGTTGGTTGGCAGCAGGACTTTCATTAGGAATTACATGATTAGTTGTGTATTTTGGATTCCAGGGTTCATAACTAAATAAATACCACAGTTAACACGTGAGGAGAAATATCTTCATTATCCATTACACGTGCAGCCTCTTCTGTTTCTTCTGTTAAATATTGTATATTTAATTTTATTTCATATTATATATTTCATATAAGGAAGTTATTTGTTTAAATAATTTTTGCTTGAACAGAATTAGACATCGATAATTGTGTTTTGGTTGTTTTTTGATCTGCAATGGAATATTTAGTGTGAAATCTAATAGCTTTAATAGTTTGTTTTCTGCAAAGAGTGTGTGCTGATGCATCCCTTTGCTGATGTGGTTCATTCTCCATTCTAACACTAATTGTTAGTTTTGGTTAGTTGGCTTGTTTGGTTTTTTTCCCCAGAAAGTTTAGATAAGCAACTTAAAAATCAGGGCTTATTATTATTAGGTTTATATGGTGTCATCTTTTTGTTTGTGGTGAAGGTGAATCCATCTGCTTTTACTTGGTCATCTCCAGATGCTCTTTAGGGGCATAATCAGTTTATTTCCCTCCATTAAAGATATTAGCACTTAATGGGGCCTAAATTGTATCATAATTAAATGAACCAGTCTGCCTATGAACTTCTAGCTCAAGTATCTTTTTTTTTATCAATCAAACTGTGATTTTTACATCAGAAATAATTGAGAAATGAGGTGATTATTCAGGTGACCATTTTGTGCCATGTTCACAGGAATGAAGTCCCATGAAGCTCTGGTTTTTTTGGTGGTTTTTTTTGGTGGCATTTTGTGGGTTTTTTTGTGTGGGTTTTTTTGGTGGGTTTTTTTGTTTTGTTTTGTTTTTGTTTTTTGTTTTTTGTTTTTTGTTTTTTAATTCAAAATTTTAAATTTTGGTTAAGACATAAAAAGCCCTTCAGGTTGAAAAGTTAATTATTTAAGAATTGATTTATTTGACCCCCTCTCTAAGTGTTCTAGATTGAAAAGCATAATGTACTAGTTCTGTCTGACACACCAAAAACTTAGTTGAGACTTTGCTGTAATTATTAACAGCATTGTAGGCTTTTTAAAAAAACTATATCTCTTGAAACAAGTCAGCTGCTGAGCTGGTAAATTTGAGACTAGTATTAGAGATGTCCTTGGCTTCCATTCCACCTGGTGCTAGTTAAGAACTCTAGTAGTTAAGAATTGATCTAAATCTCTTATGGAGAAGGTTTTTAGCTTGATAGTGAAAAGATGTGGAAACAGAGTTTTGTGCTGTAAGCAAGGCACTTCTCATAATAATAATTAATTTATAGAATCATACTTCTTTTATATGAATAGCTAGTAAAAGATAATAGGACATTATCTTAACAAATATATCTCAAAATAATTCTATGATATATCTGACTGGTGTGTGAATTGATTTTTTTACAAGTAATTTTGCTACCTTCTTTTTCAAGGGGTGTGTTAGAAAAAAAGACTTTTCTCAGATAGGGAAAAGCAGTGATGAAAATGTCATGATCATTTAGAAGATGGAAAAAAAGAGCTCGATCAAAACATGAATTCTCCTTTTAGATAGCTAGGAGCCCAAAGTGGATTTGTTTTGTTTTGTTTTTTTTTTAAATTCTCTAGGTTGTTTATAAATATTTCTTGTTAATCTAAACCCATTCCCATGTGAGAGGGGAGATGATGGCATGGTAATGAGCTAAACTGCAGCTGGCAAAAATCAGTGTACAGTTTGTTGACCCTGTCTCCTCTTCAAACCCTTACTTTGGCTGTTTGTGCAGCTGAAGGGATCCCTGGAAAGCAGTTTTTTGACAGGATTGCTGCTGTGACAGTCACTCCATGCAAGACCCAAGCTGTGATGCTCCATGATGAGTGCTGCTTTGTTTTTTGCCTGTGGGAACTAAGTGTTCTCTGACTTGATCTATTTAAACCTCCAAGAGAGGTGTTTGCTGATTACAGGTCTTTCTGCTGTAACAACTCCAACTGTATGACAGAAATAGTTTCTAGTTTTTCCTGTCTTTCTTTCTCAGGAAATAGGGATAAATGGCAGCAAGGAAGAAAATACAACAAATATGTGTAAAATGTCTGTAAACAGACACTGAAAATATTTGTGTTTACTTATCAAAACAATTTCACACTTGAAATTAACTCTTAATTAACAGCTATCTGAGATGTTGTTATTTTACTGCAGTATTCTTTTGTGCATTTTTACTGGTGCCCTAGTTTTGTGGAGCTCAGTGTAGTCACATGAATATATTCTTGGATTTTCATCCAATATTGTTGCTAAGGAAACATCATCTTTAATACTGTATCCTTGTCTGCAGCTTGTCTGTATTAATAAATGCCTGTTAATACTCAGCACAAACCAATTAAAGATGAAAAAATCTTTTGTAGTAATATAGTTTATTAGAGATTATTTTCCTTCAGGATCTCCTGTCACTGCAAAGCTCACACAAATTGGAGAGTCATGTCCATGTCTCTGCTCATATCCCAAACAAACAGCGTGGACAGGTTTATTTTTGGTTTTTTTTCATTGTCTGCCATTAATATATCATGTGATTAATCTGGCACAGGTACTGTCCAGTGTGCAGATCTGCTCAGAATGGTGGGAATGTTGACATGCTGCTCTAGAAGGGAAAAAGAACCTTTTCTATATGAAGTATAAAAGAGGAGCTTGAATGCAGCAAATTGAGAAACCTACCTCTTTTCATTAGACTGTCAGAATGAATCCTCTATTTATTCTGCTTTGAATATCTATCTAGAAAAAGAGCTGTCAGAGCCATCACTGGAAGCCTCACTTCTTTACAAACCAGCTCTTGGGTGGATTTTTCAGATTTCCTACTTCTCAACTCTCCTGAGAACTATCAAATTTTATAACCAATTGCAAACTTAATTTGACAGAGCATTTTTAGGCTAATTCCTGCTTTGTTTCGTGGCCACATTTGACTTCTGGACATCTGCCTCTCCAGAGACATTACATCAGATCTAACATCTGCTCTTGAAAAGCCCAGAAAGACCAGAGGCAATCTAGAAAGCCTGAAGAACTTGTCTGGTTAGTGCTATTGGTTTCCTTAAAAAAAAAACGAAAAAAAAAAAAAGAAAAAAGAAAAAACCCACTAAAAAAAATAAAATAAAGAAAAAAACCCCCAAAATACCACATTTAGAAATTACACATTTCTAGTGGTATTTGTTGTTAGCTATTTACCACAGACTGAAATGCCATCAGGAATTAATTCTCCAGAGTTGTCTATTGTGATTAAAATACAGACTTTGGATCTTAATTTGTGCTGAATTATCTGCTAGCAAGGCAGAATTTGAGCTCAATTGTTTGAGCCATTTATATGATGATATAAAGTAATTAATACTATGATATTGCTATTGGTTTTTATTTGTCATTTATTAATTAGAGAGCTTTTTCTTTTAGCTCCAGTAGTTTTTGTTCTTCTTTTTGCTTATTCTTTTACCTTTCTCTTTGTGAATTTATTGTTCACATGGCCTTAGAGCTCCCTGTCTGTCGTGTCACTGCACAAATGAGATGCTTTCAGATGCAGTTTTCTGTTCCTCTGGATGCTTTTCCCCTTTCCCCACACACCATCTGCCTGGGTGTGCTCTGGGAGATGTGCAGGTGTTAGGCAGGATTAGGTGGCAGGACTGAAGTGAAATGTGATAGCTTTTTTTTTTTGCTTTTTTTTTTTTTAATTATGAAATTTCTCTGTCAAAAAAAAAAAAAGGAAACTTTGGAGTTAAAATTCTCAGAGTTATGCATATGGAATTTGTCCAGCAATGTCAAAAAACTGAAATACTGTATTCAAACTGAAAAAAAAAAATATGGTGTACTGTAGTATGACTTCATGAAATATTGAGCAATTTCTGACATGGATTTCTCTTCTTCTTTTTGTATATAAAAACATACATCTCTTGAGTTATTTAAATATTTTTGTATTTTTGTGTATTATTTTTGTATTTTTGTGTATTATTTTTGTATTTTTGTGTATCTTTGTATATTATTTTTGTATTTTTGTGTATTTTTGTATTTTTTGTGTATTTTGTATTTTTGTGTATTTTTTGTTTTTTTTGTATTTTTGTATTTTTGTTTTTTTTGTATTTTTGTTTTTTGTTTTTTTGTATTTTTGTTTTTTCTAATTTTTTTGTATTTTCGTTTTTTCTAATTTTTTTGTATTTTCGTTTTTTCTAATTTTTTTGTATTTTTGTTTTTTGTATTTTTTGTTTTTGCTTCTCCTTTCCAAGTGCTGCTGAGAAGATAAATTCATTCAGTGTCTGTCCTTAGTTGTTCTACCAGTCTCTCAAGCCCCTTGTTGTGTGATTAGTGAGGGGGGGTGACCTTTTAGCCCAATTAAATTGCCAACTTTGGAAGTTTGATCTTACATGTGGTATTTCTCTCACAATTTTGGGCTGCCATACCTAGACTATGTCCAATGTCATTCAATAGCTTCTTTGGGTTTCTATTAGAATATATTTTTACTTACTTTTCTGTATGATGATGTTATTATATCTTGCTTTCTAGCAATTTGGTCCCAGATTTGACAAAACAGTTGTGATACTCCTCTGTAGGTTTTGAAAGACTGAAATACAAACTAAACTAAAATTCTCCTTTGTGGTTTTAAATGTTAAGGAACAGAAAGAAAGGGAAATAGATACTTTTTAATGGAAGAAAATCTGACCTGCTTTGATCAGCTCTGCGTTTTGGATCATAGGGTTAATGACTCTTTTACAATTAGTTTAATTAGAGAAGGTTTGAAGGTTCAAATTCAAGAGGGGGGGTGGTGGCATGTCTTGGATGAAGGGAATTTTCGAGCTGTGGTGGGATCTGTGACACAGTCACTGGTTAATATCTACCATCAGTGGCAAAATATTGTAAAAACATTTTAAAGGAAAAACCTTAATGCAAATACAGAAAGTTTAATGCAAAAATATTTGATATCTTTTTTTTTTTTTGGCAGCCTTGCTTTGCATCCTGAACGTGTGTTGGTGGCAACGGGTCAAGTTGGCAAAGAGCCCTACATCTGTGTGTGGGACTCCTACACTGTGCAGACTGTCTCTGTGCTGAAAGATGTGCACACACATGGCATAGCTTGCTTGGCTTTTGATTTAGATGGTCAGGTATGTAATGAATATTCTTTTCTTCAAACACCTAAGTAAATTGTTTATCTGTCATAAATCTTGTAGGTTTTTTTAAGGCAATTCATTAACCAAGGTTTTCTCTGCTTATTCTCAAGTTGAGGAAAAAAGTTGGCATTCGTTGTGACTGAAAAATATACACATTTGGCAATAAAAAGAGAACTTCAGAAGAGTTTTGAATGAAGAAGAGGTGGTAGGAAGATCCTTTTGGTCTGTGGCTGCTGTTCAGGGGTACACCAAAAGGCTGGAAGCAGTGACCCCCTCTGTGCAGGGCTGTGTCCTGTGCACAGTGGTGTTCCCACTGAGTTACTCATCTTGGGCTCTGAAAGTCTTCAGGCAGCAGCCCCTTCCCTGCCATGTGGTGGCTCTCCACCAGTGAGCATTTATTCAGACTCATATATCCTGGGTCTAAGGGCAAAGAGGTTTTATTGGATTATAATTGTGTTGCTTTAAGACATTCTCTGAGTAGTAAATTGTTTCTCAGAGCTGCTACTTATAAGGGAGATATTTTTTACCAGGCACACTTCCTACTGTGAGTAAAGAGGCTTGTCTTGATGGATGCATTAAAAATGGCAAAGACACACTAGGTGGTAGCTGAAGAGGTATTAGCCATCAAAGTCCTTTCTGCACTTGTGCTCTCCTGATCTCTTGCAGCATTTTTCCCCCTCCTGCTTAGCCTTGCAGTGTGCTGCTCAGGTGTAGCTATATTCTCCATTTCTCTGCTTGCTAAAAAGGTCACTATCTGTTATTTTCTAGAGCTTTCTTGAGTGAGGATGTGCTCACACACCAGTTGCTATCCTGAAGACATATCAAATGGAGCTTTGTTGAACACAAATAAAGGAAAGCCCAGCTGTAACTTCTGTTAAAATATGGTGTAATTGTTGCAGAGAGATTTTTAGTTTGTTGGAATGATCTATAGATTTTATAATTTATGTTTCTCATTATTTAGGGAGTCAACTTCTAGACTCAGCTTCTTTCTAGAGCATCATTTCTAGAAATACAGGAAAACACAAATCCAGGTCAGAAAGATCTGCAAAATACATATCTACATCTTGCCTGCCCATGTAAATCCAAATTTGCAGAGTCCCTGACCAGGTTCTTTCAGAGGATTTAATGTTTGATATTGCAGATACTTATTTATTTGGCATTATATGGACTTTTAGTGGAGTGATAGAGCAATACACTTACATCACAAATGAACAATTGCAGTGTACAGATGAATCATGAGAAAATGTTGTTCCTTTTGCTGGTCTCTGTATGGTCAGTGCCGTGACACTAGAAAGCAGTGTGTGCATTGAAGTGAGGCCAAGCCCACTGCCCTCCTCAAAGTTTACTACTTCAGTTTCTCTGATGTCGTTCTGTGCCACTTACACACCCTTAACTTCCCCTCACACCCCAGCTGCTCTGACTAGCTCAGGAAGACATGAGTTATTCTCTATTTATTATGATTTTTTAATTATCTGGGGGAATTGGTGCAGGGCTACACTGCAGTCTCCCTTGTCTTCAGAGTTCAGCTTGATTTATAGTACATTATTCCTAAAGTTCACTGTTTTCTCCTCTCTCTCCTTCTTTCTCTCTTCTCTCTCTCCTTCTTTCTCTCTTCTCTCTCTCCTTCTTTCTCTCTTCTCTCTCTCCTTCTTTCTCTCTTCTCTCTCT
>JANHGL010022423.1:0-27532 GCA_024611195.1 Ceyx melanurus
AAAAAATAAATAATTACCTGTTATTTTCATGTCCTAACCTTCTGTGGTTGATCTGAATTTTTAATGTATAAATTCCATGTTTCTTTTAAATATTCTTTCAAATACTTTTCAATTTTCAATTCAATAGGTACCAATATTATCAGCCTCAATATAATTTTTGCACTCCTGGTAATTAATATACAATGATAGATATTAATCATTTTTAACTTCCCTTAATTAAGACTTGGGAGAAAGTCTGCCTATATAAAGTAGAAAGAGAATCTTGAATTATTTAGTAACAGTCATGAAGCTAAGACAAAACCACTTAAAAACAATCTTCAAACAGATTTGTTTATTTTTCTCTGATAATTTTGTATACCTCTGACCTTGTTACATAACTACTGAACCAAAGCAAAGAGACAGAAAAAATATGCCTTCAAATAAATGTGTATTTGATGGATGTCTAGACCTATCACTTAAATGTCATATTTTCACAGAATTACACAAGAACTATTGTTGAGGCTGGAATAGACCTTCATCATCAAGTCCAGCCTACGACTTGAGACCACGACACCTATCTATACCATGTCACTAAGTGCCACATCCAATCTTTCTTTAAACACCACAACAGATGGTGACTCCACCACCTACCTGGGTAGGCCATTCCAGTGTCTAATGACCCCTTCCGTAAGGAAGTGCTTCCTAATATCAAATCTAAACCTCCTTTGGCGCAGCTTCAGGCCATGCCCTCTTGTTCTGTCACTGGTTGTCTGGGAGAAGAGTCCAGGCTCCACCTGCTTACAACTACCTTTCAGGTAGTAGTAGAGAGTGATGAGGTCTCCCCTAAGTCTCCTCTTCAACAACCTATCTGCTCACATGGGGAAAAGGCTTTTGTTTAGAAGTCAATACACTAGTGGAAAATTGGAGAAAAATAGCGTCATAATGGTGGTCCATCAGGAAAAGTGCTGAAAATGAAGTAATGTTTTCAATCACATGTACCTAAAATGAATTCCTAAATAAAAGTGATCATATTAATCACACCTGAACATTATCCAAAACCTGAACACACTAATTTTGCTACAAGAGAAATCTGAAGTATCATCTTTAGTTTTCCTTTTTTATGCTAATCAACATCTAAAACAAGCTTACTAACTTCTAATCAGTACCACTTGTTAACTGATAATCAATCTGTCCATTTATCTTTTTATCTGGACAAACACAGGAAGGATTTTAATTTCTCTAGCCATTATTCATTTAATCAGTAACATCTATCTTGTCCTGAGATGAAAGACAATTACCTTTGTGATTTCTTAAATAAAAAGGGATTAAAAAAAAAAAATTTCTTTGTGATTCTGAAATAAAAGTTAAACTCAAATTTATGATGGATTTTCCTCATCAGAATTCTTTGAACAACTATTTCATTAATATTATGTCAGCATGAAAGTGATACATTATGTATATAACATTAGATCAAATTAAAAGTTATTCCTTTAAGAGCTATTTGTTTTTGTGAAAAACTGATAAACTTTAAGAGAGTGGTTCTGAGGCAGGCAGAAATATCTTGACTGAATCAGCTGGTTAAATTAAACAGATTAAAAGTAACAAGACTATAGCCTAATTTCATCCAGTTTAAATGCAAAAGGGTTTATCAAAATTAGTTAATCTGTTTCTGAAAATAAATTCCATGAATCTCAAAATACACATTAATGCAGAGCAAATGCAACTGTTAGTTGTATAAGATAAAAATATTAGCTACTGTATTACTTTAAAAGTACCTGAACAGTTACAGGGAGTATTGTATTTTTTTTCAAAAACATTGGGCTACCTAAATTTAAACAATTTAGTAGTCATTTTTCGTGAGTGCAAATGAGACTCACTTCCAATAAACAGACTCCAAATACTAAGCAAGGAAAATAATCTAAAAACCTAATACAATGAAGAGAACATTAAAATTAAGTAACTCGTAAAAAAACCACCAAACCACAGCAGTTAATAATACAAAAGTAAAATATCTGATATTATATCAAGTATTTGAAAACACCCTCTGTCACCATTAATTCAATCAGTAATTACCTAGTAAGGCCTTTATTTATTAGAAATTACCGCAGAATGGGACAGAAGGAACTTGGGAAACCTCAAGGAAGTAATTAAATAGCATCCTCAGCATTTGAACATAGCAATGAGTTCTGTCAAGGATGACTGAGCTGGACTGCATACACACAGAAAGTGCTCAAACTACACATTCTTGAAATTAATGTAAATTAATTTTATCACAGGTGAGACAGTGGATGAACACTCCAAATTACTAGATTTGAATTGCTGTCTTAGATACATGGTTTCAAGGAAAAACACAGTGAGCCTTCAGAATAACAGTTGATAGGACTCACAGGGAGCCCACAAAGATAAACACTAGGCAAAATATAAACTGAATAACAGAAGGAAGAGAGAAACATTTTTAAAATAATAAAGACTAACTACACTTATATAAAAACAAAAATAGAAATCCTGAGTGAAAATATTTAAATAGTGTAAGTTTCTGGTCTAAAAGAAGTACTTACTAGAGGTGTAGGCCAAATCAACTAGAAATGGTGACATAAAGTTTTCATGAGTAAAGCTCTGTGCAGACAAATGATTTAATTGAAGAATATGTGGAAGTGAGAAATATTTATTTTAAAAATATTTCATGCTAATTAAAAAAATATTTTTATTATCTCTACTGTATTATAATATAAGGCTCTTTATGTATCCTGCTCAGAAACCAGACATTTTCAGATGTGGTAATACCAACAACATTTCTGTCTCAGAAAGTACTCATTCATGAAAACATGAAATTCATAATGTTTCCTCATTATACCTTCATATCTAGTGATTCATAATACAAAATTTAGCTTTAATTTACCATCTTCTACTGTTCTTCTTTCTTCATTTTGATGAGTTTCTGATCTGTACCAGAACATGTTCTTTTCATTCTCTACAGCGATTAAACATTTATTCATATATTAATGGTTAATTAATTTATGAAATAATGTCTATATTGTCTGTTTAAACAGATAGGATTTGCTCCTATTGCAAATGATTCATTGCATTTGTTCCACTATATAACACCTATATAAGCACTATAATATCATCTTCTCTTTATCTGTCTATTAATCCTTTGTCTTCTTCATTCAAATTCCATCACCTTTCAAGCAATTCCACCATGCATGTTATCTCAGCTCCTTAGGGGAAGCTTTTACAGCAGCAAATACCTTACCACTTAATTACATTCTAGTAAATTATTAGGTTAATAAAAAAAAAATAATCCCAGTTTATCTTTTAGGGAAAAAAGGGAACACTGTATATTTTGTTTATTAATTTCATATTTACAAACATATACCTATTTGCAACTGGTTTACTTTACAATAAAGAGTTAAATTAAAAGAGATGAGGAGTAATAAAGCAGTCTGAAGAACCCAAAGAGCTCACAAGCTTAAATGCTCTCAAACACATGAAAGACACATGGATTCATTCTCCCTTCTATGATACCAGGATAAAAGGGAAGTTGAAATTTCAAAGGGGATAGTCTAGGAAAGAAGACAACTTGAATGGGTTCTCAGAAGCTACTCAGAGTGAGGATTCTAGTAGAAATAAAACAAAAACATACAGACACTCCAATGTATAGGTTGTTTTCCCACTTTTGGTAAAAGGTATTCACATTACCTTTATCAGGCAAATTAGGAAATACCTATATTACTGTTTTCATTATATCTCTTTATCTTGCTCTATGTATTTCTGGGTTCACAGGTAAATAGTCCTTTTTATTTTTCCCAAAGAACCTGATTATAACTGCAGCAACAGTGTCACAGAGGAAAAGCCAAAGCCACTGGTCACAATCATTAAGGTGTGTCAATTAACATAGCACAATTTCAGATTATAACCTAAGAAACAGGTTCATGTCATTGCTTAAAAAGAGAGATGACAGAAGCAAAATCAATTCCCCAAGTTGTACATTAAAGAAGACTTAACATATAGCTTGATAATTACATATAATATACAATAACATTTTATAGACTTGTTCAGAGTTGTCTAGCTGGGTCCAAAATGTAGCAGGCTTAAGTATTAAAATGTGTTACAATTTTGTTCTGCCCTGAGTAATAAAAACCAGGCTCTGATTCAAAGAAGCATACCCAACTCCTTTCGTATAGATGAGAGAAAGCACACAGCCGATGCTGCAAAAATGTGTTGAGTTCACAACCTATTCCTTAATCTATATTATCCATAATGTTCACAGGAATCAAACAAAAGCTTCCAACTATTGCACACTCTTTATCCAGAAAATGTAAGCATTTTTTCTCTCATTTTCATATGGATTCTCATCTGAATTTTTAAAATGGTTTTCTGTTTTCTGTTGATGAAAGTATACACACATATTCCTCTAAATTGTGTTACTGAATATCCAACATGTTCTACCTAAAACTATGTCTTCCATTGACACAGCTGGAACAATATTTTTTGCTTGTTATTTTTGTGTCATCGCTTCTGTTATTTATAGGCTTACGACATAAACTGCATATAATAATGTATTAGTTTAAGATGCCTATGACAGGAATGATCACCTGCTACTTCTTTGACACACTGATTAACCACTAACAGTCCACACTCATGAAAATACACTGAAGATGAAAAGTAAAGCAAAACAAAACCTTAGGCTGTGGCAAATTACCAAGTGACACTGAAATGAAACAATTTACACCATCAGAGAAGGCCGTAACAGATTCCTAAAAACTCAGTGAATGCTATTTTAATTGTATAGTTACAATAACAGACATACATACAGCACTAGTTATTTCTTTGTTAACTAAATATATAGGTAGAGAAAAACAAAACATATATAAAATATAACATATAGAATAAGATAATATATAGGCATTAAAAAATAGAAGACAAACAGTATTCAAGGGAGTCCTTATTTCATTACTATATGAAATTCACTAGTCTATTATTTCATTTGCATTCACAAAGATCCCTATACAAATTAAAATCTTTCAAATTTATTGTTTTTCATGCATTCATGCAGTTCAGTATTCACAGTCCAGTATCCTTGTTAAAAATTATAATGGTAGCACACAATAGAATTTAAAATTTACTTATTCTATACTTTCAGCTGTATTCATTATATAGGCCAGATATAGTAAATATGACATATTTTTGTCATTGAAAAACTGTCCAGACATGCTAACACTTCTTAAAGCAAGATAGCTTATGATTTTTAAGAGTTTATGAATATGTATAAGCACCAAAACTATACTCATAACAGTAACAGATTGATTTCTATTAATAAGTCTTGAATGACCCACCTGACATGCAAACTTGACATCTCTTAGAAGAGAAATTTGAGCATATACTATGCAGAATTCAGACTGAGGAATGCTACAAAATTCTTGCAACACTCTCCACTCCTAACATAATAAAATTAAAAGGTCTGTATCCCTTTTCAAGGTCAAAATATAACATGCTTACAACTTTAAATACCTAAAGTATTAGTATTTGTTTCACGGGTTTCTTTGTAACTAAAACTAAGAGGAAAGAGGTAGTCTTGCCTCTTCAGTAGAATATTCTTTTTACCATTCATAAAAAAATAAATATTAAAAGTACTCCCTGAACTTATCTGTATGATGTATGTTTGCATATTGCTTAAAGTCTGTACTTCAACTGTCTGCTAATTAAGAAAATATATTTCTTTCAAAATATAGATTTTGTTGAGTGATATAAATAGCAAAAGCACTGTAAACCTTGCTTATACAATGAAGAAAAAACAAAACACTGAGTAACCTCTCTGAGTCACAATTCCTCTTCTACTCTGTTTTGATGCCAGTGCAGATAACAATCCTGACTGCAAACCCTGACATTTCCTAATGTCTTCCATAAACAGTCACAAGCCTACCCACAAATTGCCTCTGATGCCATTCACAAGTCTATGAAAAAACTCCTTTTTACATGTAGTCTCAGAATATTATTCCCAATAGTTACAATTTCTGCTTGTTATTAATCATCATAACAATCCTTTCTTCCTTTCGTAAGACAATTTCCAGCCTAATGTTTTATCTAAATTAATCTATTTCTTCACTATGACTCTTCTTCTTTTCCTTTTTTTTAATGTTTTTTTTTTTCCCTTTGGACTTATTAGAAAGCATTCAAAATGACATTTAAAAACATTTATTTCAGGTTACTATTTAATCTGCATCTGATTCATAATTATACCTCACTTCTGTAAACTATGCCATCACTTACCTATTTAAGACTTTTCTTCCTTTTAACTGCAATTGCTTAGATATTCCACCATGTTATCACCATTTCCCTTGGATTAAGTACAGTTTTACATTTATAATTAAATGACATTACATATCATACTAGTTTACTGCAGTTAATAGTATGATCCAAAGAAAATTACCTAGTTTACCAATATGCTGTTTTCTGGAAGTACTTCAGTTTTTCTGCATCCTGAATCACAGAAATAAAGTATGTGAACCATGAAGCACTCATGAAAGGCACTTCCTGCTTGCCATATATATCTATTTTTCATATCAGGGTCATTTAAATTGGATATATGGGGTTAATTGTATTTTACTTTTTAATATCCACTAGAATATTCTCTTCAATTTTTCTTCAACAGAAACAAAAGGAAATGAGTTAAAATTACTAATAAACCTCTAAACACATATAAAAATATCTCCAGCTGGGACCCTTAGCTATAAATTGGTTTGGATGGCTTCCTCCATCAAAATTTACAACATGTCATTTTTATACATGAAATGAGTGAGAAAGGAAATAAGATAAAGATAAGAAAGTAAAATAAAGTACTGCTTGAGAAACTTAATTTAACTTGGAGATAATTGTATCATCCCTGCATTTTAGAAACAGTAATCTGGCATGCCTAGGGACAGGAAATGCAGACCCAGTAATGAAATGAGATGTTAAGACAGAAGATGAGATTTTCAAAGCTTGTAACTTTAATGAAATGACATCAAATCCTCAGATAAATCTGCTCTAACAGCAGCTCCTCCCAATACTGTCCTCTTTGTAAGGATAACTTTGTTTAAAGGGGCACAAACCACCTGGAAAAATCTGGTTGACATTTCTTGTCATGGCAGTAGCAACCAAATGGGACCTACTTCTCACTTCTTCAGAATACTTTTATTCTATTGCTTATTAATCTACCAGCTCAGAGTTTTCATTACAAGCCACTTACAAAGCGTTCTCTCTTATTGCTAAACTATGTCTTAAAATATAATTAATATAATTTATAAATAAATAAAACAAAACCAAAACACAACAAACAGACCAAAAAACCCAGCTCGGGCCTGAAGCATCTTTAATAAACGTAATGAAAAATGTCCTATGGACTGGAAACCCTCAAGTAACTTCAGAATTGAGGGTTATTCAAACTACCTGATTTTTCTTACAACTTTTATAGAAATAATTTTAATCTACAAATTATTTAATCTAACATTTTAATTGTATTTATTTACATTCAAATTAAATTAATTAATCAAATTTAATCTAGAAAGGATGAAAGGTATTAGATAACTGTGGAAGAAATCCATTTTTGGTGAAAATATTTGGGCTGAGGATGGGATGGGTGAAAGATCTGAAAGTGAGTTGCTTTTTAAGTAATTTGGGTGTACAATTCCAGACTACACCATGGCCATGCCTCAGGTCAGCACTGGGCAGGTTAGGAATCAACACCAAGGCAATCAATAGCTCCTGGCTACACACTCTGATGTAGATATTCTTGTCTGGAATTCAAAGTGTTGAAATAATTTAACACCTGGAAACATATAAAGAAATACATAAAGGAAATAAATGAATACTCATATATCCTATGATATGTTCTAGATATGCCTAAGAAGGGAAATTTATCACCTTGTATCCTTACGGAAATATGAACTACTACTGCATTCATTTCTATTAACAATAGCTGTAACAACATAAGCATATATGAAGTTATACTTTACGAGGTTTCAGTCAAGCTTATGGCTGTATATGTGTAGCAATCCTGAATACAAATGCTCTAGTTCTCTTTTATAAAATTGTGGATGTTTTCCTAACTTTTTTCCCATTTATTTTTCCCAGTTAATTACAGATGTTCTGCCTTTGGAAACAGGATAGTCTTGAAATTTATCCATAGTGCACTCTCATTAGAGTTAAGGGCACTGAGGCTACTTGCATGTCACAAAACATGACTGCCTTCATAAAGGATTAGATCCCTTATATGTGGGGGGAAAATTATGTACAAATATACATGTTATTTGAACAATAACTCAAGTAACTTTTGATGACACCTCCCCTATTAGCTGACATCCATTCAAAACAAATATCCAGGAATCAAATATGCAGAGACTTGAAGTAAGCTTCACTGAGAGAGTGCACTAATGACATGGGCTAAAGAAGACTGACCTTAGCACTAACTGCCTCAGAATTAAGATTTTACATATTTCCTTTGCAAGGTCCCTATGACTAATTCTAATTCAAAGCTGTCTAAAGCAATGCATACTCTCAATTACCAGCAGCAAAGGTTACACTAAATGGGTAACTGCTGGTTTAACCATGCATTATTAGAGTCTGATAAAATGATATTTTGGGAAGTATCGGTTACTGATATAGCCTCACTCAGTGAATAACTTGGACTCTTTCAAAGCCCATAGGAAAGTAAACATTATTTTCCTTCATTCCTGTTTCACATTCATGGAAAATGTTTTAGACTCCAGGCCTGGGAAACACTAGGTACATCTTCAGACCTAATAATGTAAGAATTACTTATTTCTTCACAATAACCTGAGGCCTAAGGCATTAGCACAGGTTTTATCCAGTGATGGAGCTGGACATATACCTCATAGTGGTGCAGGAAGCAAGGTGGTATACACTAAGTATCTGTAATCTTCCACTTAAACTTTCCAGTACTGAAAGGATTATGTGTAAGCAAAAGCTGTGCAAATATTTGCTTTGTTTTATAGCTGCTTCCTGGTTTTTGACTGTGTTATTTTTCCTAGGATATGGTTAGATAATACAATTGGAAAGATGGAATGGTTTGTTATCAAAAAGAATGATCCCAAGCCATTGCTCTGCTGCTGCTACTTTTTCTCTTTGATTCAGTTTCCTGCCATGTATGCCAGCCTCTCTTCTTGTCACTTTGATGGGGTGGTGTTTTGAGCCTCACTCAGGAGCTAAGCATCACAGAAACACTTGCTCACTCCCTCTCCTCAGCCGGACAGTGGAGGGAATAGGAAGAAGTGAGAAAACTCATGAATCTGAAAAGTGATTTGATTCATCTCACTGTGGAGTTAGACAAGCACTAGTTAATGTCTGAAAACAAGAGAAGGAAAAAAGTTTGCTCAAGGCCTTAGCTCGGAAGCTGCATGCACTTACATTCCTAGTTCAGTTTTGACTTACTTGGTTTTTTTGTCTCCACAGTACCTGTTAATGCCAGTATTCCTGTTAGCTTTTGTAAAATTTATTATTGAGGTTTGCATTTTGACTAAAGGATGACTACTCATGCTATGTCCCAGCATGTCCTTTGTAATGATATCACAGCCTGATCTGACAAATTTCACACAAAGAATTAATCATTGAATACTGTGCTCCATTACACCACTTAAAATCTTACAATTAAAAAGCAGATGCATGTATTACAAAAGAAATCTTAAATTTGTCTCATTATTTCAAGTGATTCCAAATCTCATCAACTCATTAAAGACATTGCAAATCCTTTATCAGTTACTTTTACACTTAAAGTTATACATGGCCATTAAAGGGTCTCAAAATAATATTTTTTTTTTCATATTATGTTTTAAGACACTGGACTAAATAAGGACATAAATACTTCCAAAGTAAGTTTTATCATAAAGAGCAATGATTAACTTAACATGAGCAGAGTTAAGCTCATCCTTGCTCAACTAACCATTAAATTCAATCTCCCAATATCCTGGGGGATGAAGCACAGACAAGGGGAATGCTAGCCCATAAGGCAGAATACTTCAAAAAGGAAGGTTATACAGTAAAGTGTCAGGTTGTCTGTTGTGATTTCATGTAGTAAATTCACTAGAGCATCCATTGATTATCAATCAGAATTCACATTCACATTACATTCTTTAACCCATTCAGCATACTGGGTACCATGAATATAAATTAAAAAAAAAACCCAGCAATCAAATTCACTCAATTCACTCTGTTCCTGAAAGAATGCATCAATACAGTTTCAGAGATCCAGTGCTGGTCTTATTTGCATATTGCAATAGAATTCCTCATTACACAAGCAAAACTTACATCACTTACACTTGATTGCTCACTAAACTCAAAAGTATTAAGGCTGTGCACATACAGCCTCATATTCTGAGGACTTCATGCTGACACTCCCTGAGAAGTGAAGTATCCCAGAAAATAGTCACAGCCCAGTAAAGCAATTTAAAATACACACATATGTGAATCCAAATACCTGAGTAGATTCGTAAGTTCTATTCACACCTTACAGACTGAGTTTAAAGTACCTTGGCTAGATCGACTTACATTGCTGTTTACACCTGGGAGTTGCTCTCTGATTCCAACACTGTACATCTTGACAGAGCTCATGTCTGATCTCAGAATGGGATCCAGAAACAAGGTGCTTCTTGAGAGATGTGAGCTGGTGACAAATTCTGAAAACACCATACAACCTTCAAACAAACGCCAGCAACCTTCCAATTGAATAGAGTACATACCAGAACTGTTTTAATTTATAAATACAATGAGAAAATGACAATCTATTCCTTTTTTCATTATTACCTTTGCCATTAAAAAGCATACCTTATGTTTCAGAATCTTAAATACTTAGGCTATATATTACCTGATCTCCAAAGTTTTTACATACTTTCTTATATTAGTTATTGAGTAAAAACATAAATGCATATGAATTTCACGGATTAACTCAATTGTTCAGGGTAACTGGTTTAACCTTGTTTAGTGTTGTTATTACTCCCAAACAGTCTATCTAACCTCAGACTCACTTCTAGTTTAAGAACTTCAACAAACCTCTGCCTTCATAATCAGTGTTGAGTATGTAATGCTCTTCAGAAATTCATCTATGAATAAATTTACATACCTTGTAATACAATCCTACACAAACTTTATTTTCAAGCTTTACTTAACCTTGCGTAGTCTATAAACCTATGAACATATGAACCTATTGGGTATGACCACATAACCTTTATTCACTCATAATTTCTCAACAATACCACTGTAAAATAACTTCCAGACTCAAAGCAGGATTCTACTAACTTCATGAAAAAGAAAGCTGTAGTTCTCACAACCTCCTCTTTTAAGTCTAACAAGTAGTGCATCTTCACTCATACTATGACCATGAGAATATTTTCCTGTCATTTTGGTAGATAAAGGTATTGTACTTGCATATTCCCTGTACTCCAGTGATTTTTTTTTTCCTTTTACCAATTGCAAGGTCATAAACTCAGCATTTAAGGGATTTTGAACATGATTTTTTTTACAAAATACAATCAGCATGTTTTTCTTCTGTAACCAGCTTCCATATCCTTATATTTACCTAAATTTTAGTGATAACGTTAATAAATTTATATCTACAAAACATTTTACAGACTTATACTATTTAAAGGGGAGAAAAGGCTAGACATTACAATAAGACACCAAAATTACAAAGTGTATGAGAGGACAAATATACATGCGGATTAAGCCAGAATGAACCTGCCAAAGAACATCTCACAGAACTGTATGCCTGAATAAAAAAAAAAAACAAAAAAATAACCAACAAAATAACCCCAAACAAAACCAACAACAATAACAACAAAACCCAAACCCCAGTGATTTACAAGTTCTGAAAAAGATGTGCTTTCGACACATACTTCTTTTGCAAACTGTAAGAAAAGTGGACTGTAGTACCACTTCTCAGACTGGTCTGCATAAAAAAATTAAGTACAATAGTAAGGAGCTATGAAAGCTTAACAATATATAATCAGTACCCAAAAAATTAAGGTAAAAAGATCACAGAATGGATAGGGGTGGAAGAGACCTATAACAATTGACCAATCCTACCCTCTGCACAAAGTAAGTTCAATTACACGATGTTGCCCTATACCATGTCCACATGGGTTCTGAATATCTCCACAGATGAAGCCTCCACACCCTCTCTAGACAACCTGCTCCACTGCTTGACCAACATCAGAATAAAATACTTTTTTCTTATGTTTAAACAGGATATCCTATATTACAATGTGTGTCCATTGTCTCTTTTCTTGTTAGTGATTACTACTCAGAAGAGTCTGGTTCTATCTTCCTTACTTCAGTCATCAGCTCTTTATATGCATTTATAAGCTCCCCTGAGCCTTTTCTTCTCAAAGTTTAGCAGTTCCAGCTCACTCAGCCTCTTCTCATTTATCAGGTGCTCCAAATCCTTAATCATCTTTGTGATCTTTCCCTGGATTCACTCCAGTATATCCATGTCTGGGACACTCACAACAGGAAACAGCACTAAAAATGTCTCACCAATGCTGAGCAGAGAGGAAGAATCACCTATTGGTGATGCTCCAGTGCCTGCTTTGTCACAAGAGATATTGCTTTTTCATGTGAGACTTGCTGTACACCAAGATCCGCAGGTCTTCCTTTGCAAAGCTGCTTTCTAGCTGGTCGGCTCCCGTCCAACCTGTGCTGATGTGTGGGATTTTTCCTCCCAAAATTCAAGACTTAGCATTTCCCTTTGTTAAACTTCATGATATTACTGCCACCTTGATTCTCTGACCTGAATCATTCAGGTCCTTCTGAATGATAGCACATGCACCTGGCATATCAACTAGTTCTGCCAATTTTGGTTCATCTGAAAATTGATGAGGGTGCACTCAGTCCCATCATCCAGATCATTAAGAAAAATAAACAGTGCTGGTCATAATATCGGCCCCTGAGGTACATAGCCTCCAGATGGACTTGGTGTCACTGTGATAAGAACCTCTTTGAGCCCAGCAGTTCAGCCAGTTTCAGTTCACCTCACTGGCTATTTCATGAGTCTGTATTTCAACAGTGTATCTTTTACATTATGGCAGACAGTGTCAAAGACCTTGCTGAAGTCAAGACAACCAGCATCTACTTCCTTCATCCACTGATTCAGTCATTTCATTGTTAAAGGCCATCACACTGGTCAAACATGACTTCCTCATAATAAATTCAGGCTGACTATTCCCTATTACCTTCTCGTCCTTACAAAGATGTGTTAAAACTGTCACCAAATACATCCTGGATATAAATAACGTTGCTGTCTGGTTTATGGCAAAATTCATTACATCGATCAGCAAAAGTGCCAAAACTAAGGAATTCTAACTTTACTCACAGAAAGTACGGAAATATGTGCAGATTATCTCCTCTGTCAGAAAAATATGAGCTAGGAATGAGGTATTTTTCAGCACTTATTATATACTTGTGGGTATAATAAGGACTTTCCATATAAATTAAATAAGAACTACAGTAATCACAACTCATTCCGTCTTGTTTTATTGCTAAACCAAAACTTAAATCTGAGTCAATGAAGGCCAAGTTTCTTCAATTAACTCCAAAGGAAGCTATGCTACTCATGTTTCATTGAAATTATGATAAATGTGGTATACCAGCTTTATTTTTACATTTACTGAAATCTAAATTCAAGGCAAATGTTAGAGATTCCTAGGATCTCTCAAGTGGAAATGGTCAATTTTTACAGTTATAAGCTATTCTGAAGGAGAGGTGTTGCTCTCCTTCCCTCCTTGTTATAAGCTGTTCTGCATTGCATAACAGAATGAAAGAGGCCAATCTGAACAGGGGGAAAAAAAGAACGAGCAAAGCTGTTTATCATGGGATTTAAGGATCTCTTTCCAAGGAGTGTGTAATGGGGATTGCATTCACACATGGAAAACCAAACCCTTGAATCCATATTCGCAACTGAGCACTCTAATTTCCAAAAGACTGGAAAAAGATGGGAGGGAGAGAGGGAGGAACAAGACAGGAATTGCCACTCACCTGTGTCTTAAAAGTGTCAACTAAATCTGTTATATTTTTAAGGGAATTAGAAGTCTACCTTCTTGAGAGGCTGTGAGCTGTGAAATGCAACTGAAGAAAGGTGACTGAGTCTTGTTGATACAAAGGCCAGATCCATCTAAATGAACCCTACATACCCATTTGAGCAGTCTAAAACAGCAGGGTGGTTAATATGAACTCTCTGCCCTGTCAGCAGGAGGATTTCTTCCTTTTGAGTTTTATTTGCCTTCTCAATGTATCTAATTTTCTGCATGATTTATACATAGAAGAAGAAGAAGAAGAAAAAGGCTGTGTTCTCCAATGAACTTTGGTGTCTCAGATAAAAAGGCAAAGAAGAAATGGAACAACCTTCCAGGTTTTGAAATTTCCTACTGTTTTGTCTGTCTCTGTTCTTTCTGCTGATCTGCATATATCTCATCCTGAAGGACAAGATTCTGTCTGGAGAACATACGACTCATCTCAGTATTCAATGAAAAGGGGTTTGGTATGGTAGTCAGATGCCTATAATATATCTACAGGGAGTATAAAACTACCCATAATCTAAGCATAATTATCCATAACTTTTTCTCTCTAAAACCAGAATTGCACGTCTGAAGTGATAATATTTCTAACACTATGCTGAGCTTGCCCAGAACATAACGGGCTGGCTCCAATGTAATGCATTATGTACCAGTTCTTCAAAACAGTTATTGTTTGCATTATAAAAATGGTACTACTTGGAGTAGTACAAAATATTTACTGTATGTTTTCAGACTATAGCATCCATTCATAAATCAGAATTTCTTGCATTAATATCACTAACCTTTTTTTTTTTCAATTTATGCAAATAACCAGTGAAATTTATTATTTCATGGAAAGTTGTAAAAACAAATATATATGGTAAATAAAAAACTATCTCAAGGATCTAGACTTGTCTAGATCATGTCAGTGAATATCTTCAATTACTAAATGGATTTTTAATTTTTCTGTTGATTAACAATTATGATACAACACACAATCATCAGATTTTAAAGAGCCCTCCCTTTTCCCAAGGGAAATAATTAACAGTAAAATTACATAAATACTTGCTAATATTTCTCATTAGTTCATCAAAATAAATGTTTAGCCATTGAAGTAAGGGGCTTCATAATGAATACTCTAAACAGTGTGGAGAAAGAAGGAAAAGATCATTCAGTAAATTGATTCTATTAAAAAAAACCCTGAAACCCACTGCTTGAAAAGGACAGCTTTCAGGTTAAAAACCTCTTTCTGGTTGAGCCCCACTTTATAAAACACATGAATTCAGTGTACCAGTTAATCATGAGACACTCGTAAATCCAGTCATGAAGCCAACCTCACTTTTAATCAACCAATGAACGAAATATGGGTTTTGATACTTTAAGAATAACACTTAGCCATGTTAGTCTCTTAAGCCTTGGATTTTGAAAGCATTACATGTAAAAAAATATAAACATAAAAACCGAAAGGGATTTTGATGAATCTAAAAAGCTTACTAAATGTTTCTCCATGTATCCAGATACGTAAATAAATTGAAAAATGAAACAAGATTTTCTGTTTGATTTTGATTTTTTTAATAATATAAAGAAAATGTAAGCTTGAATATTCCAAACTATTCTAAATCCTGGTCTTTTAACAGCAAAGAAAACACCAAAAAAATCTGTCATTTTCTTTCTTCAAACATGAAGAAAGACATTTGCATGAGCACTTAACACCTTTAATTAACAAATAGTCAGAAAGAAGCTTTAAGGCAAGCGATTATATTTTGCACAGATCTCTTAGCCAAAAATATTGGGCAAACTTGCGAGCAAATCACACAGCTGAATTTAGCAGTATGTTAAATGAATAATTTCAATTGTAACTAGAGCCTCACTATTCTTTGTTTTAGTAACAGGTTGCAGTGTTAAGTCATAGAGCCTGATCAGATGTGCAAGACATGTAATTGACTTTGTGATGGAAAATGTCTAAATGTAGCAGCAGAAATGCAATGTCTGCTGCTATTTGACCTTTGTCAGCTATGCTAGAGGCTTTTTTTCACATGCTACTGCTAGTTGTCAGTATTAACTGTGTTGATAAATTTCTTTGTCAAAGAAATCAAACTACAAGAGAAGAGTTTATGAGGACCTCCTCACAGAAAAGGATACTCGTGCTTGATCTCAAGGTGCTTTCTTTGTTATTAGAAAAGGCAGGTGAGAAAATGAATAAATGACACCCCTAAGATTTCTAAGAACATCAGAAAGTCATTATTAGACTTTGAGACCAGCAAATAGTATATCCTATTGATCAAGAAGAAAAGGGATATTGAGAGAGAAAAAAATGTTTTGTTCTCCTTTCCCTTCACTTAGACAAATTAAATTCCACCGTGTCACATCAAATTTTTTTGAGTATTGATTTTTTTTCAGTCTTTGCTTGACATTTGAGGTGACTGAAAAGTTTCAGTGTGAGGACTAGGAGAAAAAAAAGAGTACAGCAATGATGCTATATGCAGTTTGCAACCTACAATACATACATAATATAAAAAATATGTCAAGTCATATGGATATTAAGCCATTTCCCTTTTGCATTGTTATGTAGTTTGTCTAAAATATGTTGCTGAAGAGTCAGAGAGCTTATCACAAGGGGCAACTTCATAACTATTGCAAAATGGCTTGTCCACCAAAGGGGGCAACATCTTTTTTTCAAAAATGCGGTAGGAGCGCCCTCTACTGATACCTTTTCAGGTTTCCAAGCTTTCTGGCATCGGTAAATTTAATACACACAAATAAACTTGGACTACCTACACATCGAGTGTTTCAATTTCCTTTATTATTTAAAAGAATAGAACTAATAATTCAGTGTAAAACGCATCAATTATAGGCATCATTGATTTATATAAATGCATTATTTCATGCATGTTACAAACTTGTCATTCACCAACAGAATTAAGAAAAAATTATCTCTGACAAAATTTGTCATAAGACACATCAACTTCTAGAGGTTAGTGGATACTGTATAGCTGTATTAAGCTGGACTTGTCTAAGCAAAAAGTTGAAAGTTCTAAGAAGCTTTGTCAGAATATCATTAAACTACCACTCTCTTCAGTTTATTAACATTTGTGCATCTACTTTATAGCAATTACACTTGCTGTATTTTAAAAAGAATAAAAAGTTAGTTTGGGTAGGCTACACAGTTTTTAACACCCTTTTGCAAAACATGTTTAATTAAGAAGTATCAGCTCAACTTTGTTCACCAATTGTTATTAAACTGGATCATGCATCCAATCTTTGTTAGTTCAGCTTCGTCCAGCAAATATGATGAATTGGGCTATGATGAATTGGACTGTAGGAGGAGACAGGCCTCTAGATTTATTTTTGGTTTTATTCCTTAATAGAAGTTTAAGGTAAGATTACACTAGGAATAAGTTTTTTTCACATCAAAGTTTCCATACACATTTCTTAAGGAGTCAATTGTTCCTGAAAGCATTTAAGAGAGCACTTTTCAGGGTTAAACATGAATTTTCAGGAATAAACAGAAAAAGAAGGTGATTTTAAAGGACTTAAGGTTCACAAATGCTTATAGTATCACTGCGAGAATTTTCAGATCATGAGACCACTCTTATTTTTCCTTTTTTGATTATTGATACTCAAATAGACCAGTTCAAATACAGACTATATTATATAGAGTTTATTAAGTTCTCAAATGTACAGTCTTCTGCATTCCTGCAGACTGTATTTCTTGCCCTTCTCCCATCCTCAAAACAAGCAGTTGTTAACAGACCATTGAACTCTCAGGCAGGAAAATTATATGCAGTACCTGATCAGCCCAACACTGCGTCCTACTAAAGTTAATATGCGCTAGATAGCTCCAGTCTAGAATTAGACATTACTTCAATATCATCAGTTCATAATCTGAGATTTTGTTCTACTTACTTCCACTTGAGTATGAATCCAGAATTTTGTTTGTTACAGTATGGCAAGTATTTTAATTGGCCATCCCTTTAAGTGATCTGGAAAGGTTAAATGGCATTTTAAGCATCTTTGAAAACACCAAAAAAAGAACCTCCAAGACTTTTTAGATTTTGGTATTTTCATTACCAGAAACTAGATAACTCAGGACTATATTAATATAATTGGATTATATAACCGTACCAAACAATTATATTTAAAATATAATTTCTCAACTATTGTAGGTTATTAACAGACCTCATTAAGGCACAACTACTGACATCTTCTGTACACATACCAGAAAAAACATGAAGTTGTTATCATGACAGTAAATAATTTGAAGTGCAAAGAACATATAAAAAAATTAAAATAAGTTTAATATATTAACCATCACTATTAAGTCACATTTTTAGGTATTAGCATTAAATATGACAGAATAGGGCTTTGAAAGATAGCTATTAATTGCATACTAGTATTGGCCACAACATGTTTACTACTCAAAGAAGGATTTACAGACCAATTGGACCAGAGTTTGCTTTTGATACCTTATCTAAAGTTCAGTTACAAAGGTGGAATTTTTCACTTCACCATATTCAAACCTCGTTAAATTTAGAAAAGCCATATTAGTATAGACAGAAGTAGAGACAAGTACAGGAAGATGGACAAAGTATATTCAATCCGTCTATTGCACTGCAGAAACAAACAAATTGGCTTGGTTATTACTCTTTTTTTTTGTGTGTGTGTTCACAGCAGTATGTTCATACTGAGTTGTCTCCAAATTCTCTATAAATGCTACAAGGTATCATTAAAAAAATCTCAGTTAAAGACACTCCTTGGTTGAATGAAGAAAGGCAACTTACTTCAAGCAATATGCAAGAGATAAATAACTCAGATGTAACTCAGGGGTATTTGCCACAAGACATTCAATTATCATGAGTCAAAATGTGATATAAATTATTAAATTTGAGGTTATTTCACATGAGCTGAGAGTGCTGCCTTTGTTTTTGTGTGAATTAGGCTCTGCCTATCAGTGTTAAGATTTTACAAATCAATGTGGAGGTTTACATGACTACTGACTTTGACAATTATAATGCAGAATAAAATATCGTTATTTAGAAAATTGTTATTTTCTACTTCCTAGGCCTCTCAATTTTGCCAGTGTTACTTTCAAAAACATCCGGAAAGCTGAATGTGATCAGGACAGCATTTGTCCTTCTGTTTTCCATAAAATTCTTTTAAAGTCAAGTCAGATAAGTCACATATTTCAATACTTTACACCTCAGGGTGAAACTTCAGGCTGTCATCTAGGGCTTAGTGATAAAAGAAGGACTGATTAAAAGAGACTGACACTACAGAACTGATAGAGCTGAAGGACTCTAGGGGCTTCCATGCTATTAAAAATCAGCAATGATTTTCTTTCAAGAGGACTGTTTCAAACAATGAGATTTAAATATTAATTCAAATCAACATTTGTTGCCCCTCTGCTCTGTGTATTTATGGATGCCTCATTACAAAAATAATGTGACTGTCTTCTGTATCTGTCACATAAAAATACACCAAAATACTCACTGCACTGCTTAAGTTTAAGTTTACTAGGTATCAGTACATTAAGAAATTACATTAACTTCTACCCAGGCAGATTCTGGCTGAAAATGGAATGATTACTATGGTAGCTTTTCCATGAGAAAACATGATTTAAAAGTCTAATTTGGATGCAATTATTTAATATTTACACTCATGTCAACTATACTGTTTAACAGCAGGTTTCCTGTTTAAAATTCAGGAATTACTATATTCAGTAAAATATTAATACACTGCACTTACACAGTGCCTCAATTACAGGATCTTAAAATGCTTTTTAAGCATTAATTCAGATTCACATCATCCCTGAGAGTAAAGGACTTGTAAGGAGCTTTCTACTTGCTCTTTAAAGTAGCTGAGGGAAGACACAGGCAAGCTACACTCTTGGCCAAAGGGCATGCAGCAAGTCAGTAGCAGAACCAGGAACAGAATTCAGGATATCTGGTTCCTACTACTCTTCTCTGACCATATAACTACATTTTTTTCCAATTCCCCCCTGTAATACCAGTTATGACCTTAGGTACATACATCCTTTATTTCCTTGACAAGAATTTGTGTGAATATTTCTCCATTGTATTCAATATATTAAATGAAATGAAAATTTGCATGAATACCAAACTCTATTGGTAGTTGTATGAAATCTGACAAAAAAAAAAAGAAAAAGCCTTCAGTATAATGCTAAATCACTTACCATTTACATATATCTTCTAAGTATTATTTAGTTTGCTAATGTTAAATAATGTTACTCTAAAAAATATACAGGAATATGTAGATAGATTGCATCTTCACTCCCAGGGATTAATATCTGAATTGTGCAACCTTACTTCAGTCAGTGAAGAATCACACCAACAGTCCCAACTTGTCTGACTTCAAAGAGAATTGAAACTTTTCACCAGAGAAATAAAGGTAAAATATAGAATCCTTAAATTAGCAGATTATGTTAATGTCTTAAAAGCAATGTCAAATTATTATATATATATGAATATGAGCAGTCCTGTAATTTTTCCAATTACTGTCAATATGCAGTGGTACGTTAAAATTTTCCAGAGCAGAATACCAAAGAAGAATCAGAAAACTAGAAATCAGCCACAGCACCTAAGCAAGAACATATTTTCACACTATACAAAATGAACTAGTAAGTTCTCACTGCATTGAGAAGAATGGAAGCATGCCACTTTCAAAGATGTTATCTGCACCATAACTGTGCCATAAACTTTTCCTTTGGATAGGATTCTACAGTGAAAGCATTAGTTATTTGCTAGCAGAAAATTTCCTTAGCATTAGTTATTCTTTGCTAGGAAGATCTTTCCATTTTTTCAATGATAATTTGCCAATATAGAACAACATCAAAATCTTCTTCCCTTTGCCAAGACTCAGAACAATCTTATCATGATAGTCTTCTAAAAATTCCACTTATTCGAGGTTTTTGACTTTCAGTGTACTTTCGTCATTTCATAAGATTTGTAATGTCACTTTATATCTCTACTTTCTCCATATCTCTTCCCCTCTCTGTCTCTTTCTATAAAACATTTCCATACATTGTTTAGCTGATGTCAGGAACTGCAAATACCAGGAAGTAGTTCTCCCATTGACTGCTTAGGCAATTCAAAGAACTTCATCATAACAGAATAAAACAGAAAGGGAACAGTGCAAATGTGATGATAGCTAAGAGGTATAATAAGCAACACTTCCACTTTTCTGCAGATTGAAACATGTAATTATTTTTTAGCACTGATAAGATGCATTAATACCGTCAACATAGTAAGCATAATAAGCTGTAGTATTGTCTCAATGTACATGTTTTTAATGACCTTATCACTAAAGCTGGCTGTGATTCAATCATTGAAATATATATATGCATTTCTTTGAAGTAACACTTAATTTCACATAAATATTCCATGAATTTAAAAAGATCAATCATAGAGATATAAAGTATTCTGTCTCCTGCTGACAAAGCAGAATAAAGAAGAAATGGGAAGATAAATAGGTGGAAAGTGTCTGACCTCCAAATAGAATAATAAAATCATAGAAATGCCTGGGTTGGAAGGGATCTCTAGAGGTCATCTAGTCCAAAACCCCTGCTGAGAGCAGGGACATCCTGAACTAGAGCAGGTTGCTCAGAGCCTTGTCAAGCCCCATCTTGAATGTCTCCAGGGATGCAGCCTCAAACACCTCCCTCAGCAACTTGCTCCAGTGCTCCACAACTCTCTCGGTCAAGAACTTCTTATTTCTAATCTAAAACCACTCCCTTCTCATTTAAAAACATTGTCCATTGTCCTTTCACTACAGACTTTTTTAAACAGGTCCTTTCCAGTCTTCTCATAAGCTCCCTTCAGGTACTGGAAGATGGCTATAAGGTCTCCCCAGAGCCTTTTGCAGGCTGAACAATCCCAGCTCCCTCAGCCTGTCATTGTAGCAGAGGTGTTCCAATCCCCTGATGTCCTTCCTGTGCTGAGGGCTCCAAAGCTGTATGCAGTACTCCAGATGAGGTCTGACCAGAGCAGAGTAGAGCAGCAGAATCACCTCTCTCCATCTGCTGGCCACACTTCTGCTGATACAGCCCAGGATGCGATTGGCCTTCTGGGCTGCAAGCACACACTGATTGCTCATGTCCAGTTTCTCATCTATCAGCACCCCCATCATTTTCTACAGGGTTGCACTCTATCACCTCATCCCCAAGCCTGTATTGATAGTGGGGATTGTTCTGGGCCAGGTGCAGGACCCTGCACTTGCTCTTGTTGAGCCTCATGAGGCTCACCTGGGCCCACCTCTCCAGTCTGTCCAGGTCCCTCTGGTGTATCGACAGCACCACTCAGCTTGGTGTCATCTGCAAACTTGCTGATGGTGCTCTCGATCCCACTGTCAATATCATTGATAAAAATGTTAAACAAAACAGGCCCCAGCATGGACCTCTGAGGGATACCACTTGTCACTGCTCTCCATCTGGACTTTGAGCCACTGACCACTACTCTCTGGATGCAGCCATCCAGCCAATTCCTTATCCACTGAATGGTCCACCCATCAAATCAGTATTTCTCCAACTTGATGAATAGGATGTTGTGGGGGGCTGAGTCAAAGGCCTTGCAGAAGTCCAGATAGATCACATCCATAGGTTGTCCCTTATCCACTGATACAGTCACTCTGTCATAGAAAGCCACTAGGTTTGTCAGGAAGGATTTCCATTTAGTGGAACCATGCTGTCTGTCCTTGATCACCTCCCTGTAGTACTCCCAAACAGTACTGCTTTCCTTAATTTGCCAGATAATTTTCAAAGGCTTCTTCCTCTCTTTTTCTGTTTAATAGGATGAAATACTGAAAAGTAATCCTTTCTAGTAGATCTGCTATCTGAGAATAAAAAAAAAAAAAAAAAAGAAAAAAAAAACCCCAACCTGACCTTTTTTTACCTTCTATGAAAGATACATTACCACACCTACCCCAAAAAAAACCCCAAAATCTTCTCAAATGCATTGCTCAAAGAAAAGCCATATTCCCTTCCTGCTGTTGCAAGAAGGACTTGTCTATAAGAGAACAGATGGAGAGCTATTCTCAGTCCTTCTTTCTTGTGTGGATTATAGTTGGATATTCCTGGCATCATCAGGACTTTAATGTGGACAGGTTGCTGAAGAGCTGCAAGTACAGTAGGCTCAAGAGCTCTGCAATAGCTTTTCTCTTACAGATTTGTATCTTTATGCCAGGTGCTCCTTTCAGCTTCTTTCTAGAATTGATTTTAGTTTTTATAATATATTTGGAAAGCAACAAATTATCTAGATCTTAGTAATATAATGTATACAGCAAATCTGAGAACATAACTATGCCATCTTTGAATGTTAAGTCACCAATTAAGTCTCAAAAATATAAAGTATAAAAAAATGCCACATGGTCTTCATTCTGTTAACAAGAGGTTTGAAACTCAGACTTCGAAAACTTTTAAGTAGAGAGGAAAATTGTCTTCTCCATCAACCATCCATAATTGCATAGTCAGGTGTTCATATGCTATTCACTTTTCCCACTTTTTTTATAGGTCTAAGGAGAGCTTTAGCAAAGACTGTGCTGAGAACTTTACTGTAAGATATAAAGTCTGAGCATCATATGACAGAGAACTTAATGTTCATAATTTTGATGGGATCGTACCATCAATGGTACAGTGATACAGTGATTTTTGGCTATCTGTAAAAGTCTGAGACATCTGTGGGGACTACTGAAAATACACTTCAAAAAAAACAGTCTTTAGGAGATACTCAGTAAGATTATATCCAGTGGCATCTTTGCAATCACTGTAGTCTCCTTTCTAATCTTGCAAAATAAATGCTGTAGATGTAACATTCTTGAAGGTTTGATTAAACAATACTCTCCAGACTGGACTTGCAAGCTGGGAACTCTTTTCAAGAAATATTATGTGTTGCTGTAGTTTAAAAGAAGGGTTTCCCCATATTATCAGTAGCACCCAAAAAAAAATAATTATTAGTTAATAAAGATTAATTTCAAAAATCTGTATCCTGAAAGTTTTGTATTTAAAACCAAATATTCTTAGTAGAATATATAGAACAAAAATGATCTATGAAAACATTTTGTATTAGAAAGCAAGGAATTAACTTACTCATTTAAGTTAGCAAATAATTTCTAGTGTCTTAGATGATTAAAGTATCTGAGTAGTAGTAATTTGATATAGCATGAAAAAGAACATGCAGAGTGTGTTTACATTTTAGACATAATTTTTAGTTCTGAGATTCTGTAAGCATATATATATATTTCTGACTTTGCTTGTACTCTACCCTGTTCAGATTTGACCAATGCAAATACAGTTCTGCAGTTTGATGCAGTTCTGCTGGTATGAACAAATAAGTAAAATAATCATGAAGATACAGACACAAAACACCCCAAGACCTTGCCTGAGAACCACAGAAGACCCACTGACTGTCACTATCAGAACCACTAATTTTTAGTTGACATCACAAACTCTTAGAAACACTGTAAATTTTTTTTGAGTTATGAATTACATGTTGAACAAATAGTTGCAATCACTCATTGTGTGTTAATCAATGAGTAATTGAATTAATCATTAAAACTGAACATACTAAATTCTATGAACTTCTTATATTTTGACTCTCAAAATCATTTTATGAATGTAAACTGATCTTAAGCTAATATTGAAGGAGATTTTAGTAGGTGTTATCTGATTTTTAAAATATTTACTTTTAATGTTAGGAAATCTTTGAAGCTCAAGAATAAAAAATATAATCTCCATACCACATTACATTATTTGTTATGATGGATACAGCTATAGGAGATAGCTGGCTATCTCTACCTAATGGATTTTTATATTGCTCTCTAGATTCCAATATGGATCAGTTACATGACAACGTATGTACACTCATATTCAGGCTTTTAACTCCAGGGGCTTTCCACAAAACAGAGAAAATAATCTATTTTTAATTCAGCAAATTAAAGGTATAAAACCAGAAACAGTAGGCATAAAATAATTCCCTGTAAAAATACTTCAGTAGATATTACTTTTCAATTTATATTTATCTTATGGTCTCTCTATATTAAACATTTCCCCAAATTAATTGAGACAACATTAAGACTTCCACATAATCTTGATTTCTTCATGCAATGCTCCAGTATTTAGCTTGCTTTTCTGGTTGGTTGTTTTTTTTTCCTTTGGTTGGTTGGTTTTGTTTTTTAAATGATTTGAGATGCCAGGATCACTGGGACAGGAGCATACACAGTCCATTTTTTTTTTAGGTTGTATTTTGATACATAGGTACTTGAGAGGCATGTATCTTAAAACATTCAGTGGTGACTTCCACCTATGCACCTATTCCTGACAAGTTCATTTTGGTACAGGCTGAAAACAAGCTGGTTGTACTTCCTCTCAGCTATAAATTGATGCCACCCAGAAAAGAAGTGGCTCTTACTTGTTTACCCCTTAAGAGCTGTGTTGGTTATCTGGATTAGAAGGCTTGATGAGTCAGGCCTGCACCTATCCACGCACTACTGACATGTATTCAGGGAAGTACTGAATTGTAAGGTTTAGTTTATTTTCCCTCTATCCATTTTGTATTTTAAACAAACTTCCTAATTAGACATTAACCAGACTTTTATAAATTCTTTTTTTTTCTTTTTTTTTTCACCATGAGAAGCAGGTATGCAGAGAAATTGAATTAGCTGAGAAACTATGTTTCAGAACACAATATGAGAGACATTATGAGCTTTACCCCATTGCCCCCTCAAAGTATGTGGATGGATCCTAATTCCCAAACTAAGCTGTAAGTCAAGAATTTTTCCAATATTTGCTAATCATTAGGAAACATGAACTTATTCTGTAGTCAATAGGTAACAGTTGGCAGGAGCAAACCCTTTGGCTTGGAATTGATTTTGCATTTGTTCAAGCATGACATGCATGCTGACAAGTGAGACGAGACAATTCAGATTGATCAGTTCTGACTTGCTGAAACACCATGTCAGATAGATGATGGATGGCTCCAAAACTGGCAATACGACACAAGTTGGTGAAGGTGAGTAAAAGAAAAAAATAATAATTTAGACTTCTCTTTGCTGAACAGTCTAATATTCCAAAATGACAAATGGTATTAGACCAGTATCTTGTTAAACATGTTAAGATTCAAAAATAGGTAAAGCATCCCTTTGAACTATAATAACTGCTAAACAAGCCCAGATGCTATAAAAGACCAGGGGATTAAATAAGTTTGGAGTAGTCATGCAAATCTAAGACTGGTGGCAAGGAAAGAAGACTTCACATGAATAACTCCCACCGCTTCCCCCAGCCATTGCCAGCAGTGGTAATAAAGGCAAAGTTTATTTCTGACTTTGTAATGTTAGCCACTTATTTTGTCTGAAATGGCAGTATATCATCAATGACACTTATGAATAATAATGGAACAGACACTTCAGTTGCAGCTGGGGGCAGAGGGCATTTTGGGAAAAAGAACGTGAATGCATTATCTTTGACTGGCTGTGTGCCATTTTTGAGAAGAGCATGACTCAGAAGAGAAGCCTGTAGATTTCAGGAGCTGCTAGAGCATGAGAAGTCCCAGCTTAGCACCATTTCCCAGTGCTTTTATTTTGTCAGGCAGGTTGTTGCAGAACCACTTCTGATATGCTAAGGCATACCTCATTAGATTGATTTGAATTCAGGCAGGCTGAGCATGTTACGTCCTGAGAAACATGGCCTAAAATGGGAAATCATAGAAATGCATCAAGTTATGCATATATTTTATTAATTTTCTTAGCCATCAATGACCATGCACTGGCTGCAATTAACAAGCACTGTAGTAATATTTACAGAAAGCATATTTACAGAAAACAACTTAAAGGAGAAGCTTATGAAAAGTAGTAACATAAAAAGCATTCAGCTGTCATCTCTCTGGTGGTTTATGTAGCAATCAGTAACAACACATAAAATGTTAAAAGTTTTAAGAGATATGCAACTATTTCATTTTGTTTTATTCATACCGAGACAATGTACATACTGCTTTATGAGAAAGAACGTACTTGAACTATGAAAGCACATGTATTTGAAAAAATCAGTTATTTTTAAGGGTTGCATGGTTGGGGTTTTAAATTTTTAAAATGTATTTATTCATTATCTGTTTCATTCTTTTTTATAGGACAGGAATATCCTTCTACAACTTGACTCTGCACAGCATCTTAGAAGCAGAAAAGGCAGAAACATATAAAAATCCCAGGTTTTACTACTACATAAAAGACTAAACTTAATGAATCTTAGATTAAGCTTTCCTGTGCCTGCTTTAAAACTTAAAATATTTACCTCTAGAAGTCTATTAATACAGTATTGAAATTACTGTACATGCTCATGACCTCTGAAACATGGCACTTAATGTTTAATTACTACCTCAGGAACCAATATCCTAAGACTAGCAAGGAAATATTATTTTATATTTTAAAAAATATTTTATAAATACAATCCAGAAATTATTGAACATTATTGTTGACCCATTTCTTTCTTAATCAGATATATAAACAACTGC
>JANHGL010022424.1:0-49611 GCA_024611195.1 Ceyx melanurus
CCTTTGGGGAGGGAGGGGGGTTAAAAGAGAGCAGTCTGTTATCGGTCTGGGGGTTGCCCTGACTCCAAACCGCGACAAGTAACTAGCCTCAGAAATTAATAATTATCAAAGAAGCATCTGCTTTCCTGTATTTTTAGGCCAATATTTTAGATTTAACTTCTTTCAAGGTGATTTAAAATGATACTTTGTACATAATAATATGTACTTTTTTTTTTTTTTTTAAAGAGAGAAATAGGAATAGGGACAGCACTGAATAGGAGTGTTCTGAAATGGGATTGTGATGATAATAAATTAATTTTACCAACTGTTTTAGATTATTTTTCCCCAGTGCCCAAGAGCGTGACAGTGTCTTGTTGATGAACTAGTGGTTCCTTATAAAAACTGGCTGGTTTTAAAGCGATGAAAGGACCTTGAATGCTTCATCCTAGGATGTTTGGACTTTACATAGGGTACTATTGTACATTTGCAATTATAGATGTTCTTGGCTTTGCCACCAGTGAAAAATGGGGCCCTGTGCTGTTTGAACAATTTGAACTTAGTTTTACTTGCAGGGAAGAAGCTGCTTCCTCTTAGCAGGACTTAGAGATGCTGCTCATTCTCTAACTTCACAGAGATTTTTGCAGTAGTGTTTCATGCTCTGTAAAAGGTTTCTCTATGGTAGCCATTCTTACATAGCAGATTTTTTTATGGAAATACTGCTACTTTTCCACTTTCCCAAGGAAAAGGGAAGATTCCTGTGATTAACTTCCTTGAGAATCAATTTTATCAGAGCTGGAATTGTTCACATGAAAAGTCAGGGATGAGAGAAGGAGTTTGTCATTTTAGAAAATTATAAATATTTACTTCTGTTTGCATACATTTGATACAGGTCAGGTAATTTTGTCCAAGATAGAATGCTCCATGCCAAAACTGTGTTTCTAATATGAATGGTCAGCCCTTGTTTTAAAAAAGCATTTTGCTCCATTTGTTTACTACTTAATGTGTCTGTAGCATCATTTTCTAGGTATTGGTAGTGCCTGTGGGTAATGTTATTGCAGGTGAATGCTGCAGTCTATCCTATGAAAAAACACATTTTGAAAGTGGAAGAGCTTAAAATAAAGCAGACATTTTCAGATGTATCTCTTCTGTTGATATTACATGCACATTTCTTAGTGGATGCTCTGAAGCACTTCAATACCAAATTATGATGTTTAAATTCAGAGGTTTTTATCTTTAATCTGTTTTATGAATGATAGTGAGAGAAGTGAGAAATAGATTGGAAAATGGTAATTAACAGGTGTCATGTGTAGAAGTGATGTGTGTGGTCTTCTAGTGTTCACTAACAAAACTTTGGTTGTATACTTGCAGGAGCCACATGGACCTTATCAACCTGACACAATCCTGATTTGTTTTAATCCTTTACTTAAGATGTTAAGGTACAGTTTGCTGGAAAAGCAGATGATACAGACAATTTTTTTTCATGCACAAAATGTCTACATTTTGTAGGGGCACAAGATAGTCTCGGTTACTGGAAGTTTTTAGAGTTGACATAAAGAGGAGCTTTGGAGTTTGTTACTAGGGCTCCACCTTAATGCAGCTTTTCTTAAGTCCAGGTCTTGTAAACACTTCAGTATCAGTCTGATTTAAGAAGGCAGTTTTACAGAGATCAGTGCAGAGGTGCACACAAAGAGGCACTTGATAACAGCAGGTAACTACAGTGTGGGAAAGAAAGGCTTTTGTCTCGGGAAAAATAAGTGTTGATTTATAGTGCTCTGGACAGGAGCTGAAGGGGCAGCGCGGTGGACAGCAGACATAGTCATCTAAGAACTAGGTTCTTTTCTTTCTCTCTGCTGCCGCCATCTGACAAAAGGAGAGAGCATTGCTGGTCAACTACACCGAGACCTGGCTGCCTTCTTGAGCAGAGGGGAGCTTCACTCACCATGCACGTCTACTGGTTTGTTAAAACACTGACCTGTTTATTTTATGTGGGGCAACTAATGCGTGGGAATTAGCCCAGGCAGAAACACACCAAGGACAGTATTTTTAAGAGCAAGTCGAAGTCACCACAGGCTCAGGCTGCTAATGGAACATTTGTTGGAATCTCCTCTGTAATGAAGGTAGAACAATCCCTCAGGAAACATCAGGGCTTCAAAATTCAGTTTCTTTCTCTTCAATTGCTTTTTAAAAAAAATAATTATTTCTCCTCTCCTACTTTCCCACTTGGCATGACTCTAAACAAATTGTTAATGTGATGTTAGAGTTTGTTAATTAATTCATTAATTGCTAGAAACTAGTACATTATGCTGTTAACAAAATGTTTTTATGTTGTTGCCAATTGAAAAAGTCATTAAGTACTTCTAAAAACTTATGCAAGGTCTGCACATGTAATATATTAACTCCTACTGCTCTGTGCTTGATTTGTGTTGTGCTGTTATTTGAGCATGAGAGTTCTCTTTACTCAGTTCAGTGTTGAGAATGACAGCTAAATGTGATTCTGTACATTTATGAAGGAACTAAAGTATGTTCCAGTGGAAGAGAAATATGGTGGAAAGGTGCAAATAACTTATCTTCTATTTTGCAGTTCACTGCCTCTGAAAATAGCTTCAGCAGACTACACTGGTGCTAATGTGTTCTCTCACTGTCTCTCACTGACGGCCCACAGTACACACTGTTAATTTTTCTCACCCTTCAGATTATTACTCCTTGTCGGAAGCTCATCCTTTGTGCTGATAACAGAAAAGAGATGGAAGATTGGATTGCAGCACTGAAGACTGTACAAAACCGTGAACATTTTGAGGTAATAGGAAAATGTGTTTCTTTGTACTCCTAAGTAACAGCTTGTTATGAGATTCGAGTCAGCTTCCAGTGGAGTTAAGTAATTTCTGTTAACTATAATGGGTATAGTGTTAGTCCTTCTGTAGAAATGGTCACAAATATACTGAAGTGATTCTCCAAAATATCCTTGTGGCTTTGTATACTCTCCCTTGGTAACTTTGAGAGTGCTTTTTGAGAGTATGGGCAGGTTATGAAACATAATTTTCCTCCCATTGTCTTTTCTCTCTTCAGTTATCCTCCCTGTCCTAATTCACATCTTGCCTGCTTGGTGTTCTGACTACTTCAGAGCATCTGTTTGCTTTCTGGGGCTATAGTTAGATCAACACACCCACAAAAAGAACCTGTCTTGTGTTTTCCCCACTCTGATGCTTGTCTTTCTGTTGCCTCCTCCCTTATGCTGGCACAAGCATTCCTCTGCTATGCAATAGACCAGGTTGGGAAACTGATCTAGCTGAAAAAACACAGAAAAAAAATGGGGAAGGGAAAGATCACCTCCAACAGATAAATTCTCCAGTGAATTTCCTTACACACACTTGTAGTGAGACAAGGATGGGAGGTAGGACAGGAGCAGGAATAAAGGTGTGGCTTTTTCTTCAAGTAGTCTTTTCTGGCTTAAAGACCTTCTTGAGTTGCATACAAATACATACAGTATTTGCATGTGGCCTAGTCTTCCTTAGGAAAAGTGTTCTCTTTCTTCCTTTCCCAACTGCTATGTGCATGTCTACTTTAAGGAAGAGAAAGTCTTCTTTCTCTACAGACTTTGCCATAATACATTTATTTTATTAGTCTACCCAGTACAGCATGGACCATTTCTCAGGGATGCATAACTGGTACGCCTGCTCACATGCTCGGCCAACATACTGCAATGTGTGTCGGGAGGCATTGTCTGGAGTCACATCACATGGGCTCTCGTGTGAAGGTAAGCGTGCTGTCATCTCCTCTTTTGGCAGCACTGACACCTGTTTCAGAGATAATTTAGAGGAATTTTGTGATCAGTCTGCAAAAAGATGTACAAGAATGCTGCATAATAAATTTAAGTGTGCTAAAAGCTGTGTATGAGCCTGGAGGTGTTTTCTGTACTTAATGCTGAAACCCTTTGCTGCTGAATCCCTTTGGCTTCACAGAGAATTTTCCCTCAGAAGTCAAAATCAGGATCTTGGCATTTTGTAAAAGGCTAATAGTGTGATGATGTTTTCATGCTGGTTTTAGTGTTGGACCCGATATTAATATAGCTGATTAATTTTTTCCCCATATATCCAAATATTGCTATCCCGTATTAAAATCCTGCTTTTGCAGTGACCAAGTATGTACTTCTGAGGTGTCGGGTATAACATTCGTAAGAATACTTTGTTTGTATTAATAATCATATTTGTAAGATCATCCTTTTTAAATGGTTGAATGCCAGGAGATTATTCTTTTTCATCTTTGGCATAACAGACATGCCTGGCTGTGCACAGCTCATGCTTCTGGTGTGAATGAGGCTATACCCACACCGTGTAAAAGGATGCAGGAGTGTATGACTATGTAAATCATGTCAAGTTTAACAAGGTGATAACTAAGCTTTGTACAGGCAAAAGTGTCAAGGCAAGAATTAATAGCTAGGTCATCTTACTCAGTACACTTAGAGGCTGACAGTTTTGGCAGTGTAACAAGGGTAGTGTGTGCCCATGCTTTCTTCTGGAGCCAAATATGGTCATTTGGGGGAGCTTTTGCACACACTGGCACATTACATATTCTGAATATTCTTTTTTTTCCTCTCTAGTGTGTAAATTTAAAGCCCACAAGCGGTGTGCTGTGCGGGCAACCAATAATTGCAAGTGGACAACTCTGGCCTCTATTGGGAAGGATATCATAGAGGATGAAGATGGGGTAGGTGTTAGTCTTAACTCTTCTAGTCTTATCTTGATGTGGAAGTGCTGGCCTGTGCTCTACAGCTTTCTTCACTGTACAGATTGCAAATTTCTGCCTTTGTGTGTTTGTGGTGTGGGAAAGGCCTTTGCTGTCAGAGCATGAGATTCTGTGTGAAATATCCAAGCAGGGTAGTGAGGGCACCTTAATAGAAAGAGACTCCTGCTATGGACTGTCAGAGTTGACATTAAGTAATTGGAGGCATGGGAAGCCTGGTCTGAGTTTTGGCAAAAGAAGTTGAGTGGTTGGAAGTGGGACCTTAGCATATGGGATGCCTCATGCAAGTCAGTGTTTCCTGGGTAGCCTGGGGTGAATCACCTGGACTCTTTGTGCTTGAGCTTGATGTAAAATGCTAAAAGAGGTCCTCTGATGTTTTCTAGAAATTGCCTTTGCTGTCTTTAAACAGTGCATATAGATACATGCCCCTCTGTATGTCTTCATGTCAAAGTGCATCCTGTGCTCTTGAGTCGTGCGCTGAAAAGCCCAGATTGTTTTTCTCCCTCTGTGCCATTTGCAGATCTCAATGCCCCATCAGTGGTTGGAAGGAAACCTTCCCGTGAGTGCCAAATGCACTGTGTGTGATAAGACCTGTGGCAGTGTCCTACGTTTGCAAGACTGGCGCTGCCTCTGGTGCAAAGCCATGGTGAGTGGAATAAACATGATCTTTGCAGTAAAAGGATAGTCTTTGATCTGCTCTTTGGAGTGTTCTTTTAATGACATTTACTTAAAATGAAATCTCTAATCATGCTGTCAGTATTTGCCATGAAGGACATTGCTGTTATTTCTCCAGATGATAAACAGTCTGCAAGAGAGAGAAATTTAAATTTGTGCTTAAAAGTATCACTGTGATGCATAAAAGTAAGACCTGAAATTAAGTATCTGGCTTCTCTGAAAGCTCATTGTCTTTTGATAGCGAGCTTTCATAGAAGATTCTAATTACATTAGATATGAATCAATGCCTCAGGCATGGGAGCTGTTACATTTTAAGGAGCTATTATTTTCCATTTCCTAAAGTTAAAAAGGTACAACAAAAAAGGACAATAAAGAATACTAAGGTATTTTAATAATAGCAATTTTCCTTCAATTGGTTTCTCTTGCCTAACCACTGCAGTGATGCAGGTCTTTCTTTTTTTCCAGTTGTCTTTAATATTAATAAGAGAAGTATCACAAATGTGTTTATAATGTGGGGAGACTGAGGCTCAAAGCCCAACACTGTTTTGCAGTCTTTGTGTACCAGAAATGCCTGAAGTGCCCTACCCTACTTTGTATTTCATTTTTTTGGAGTGGCTTTATTACTCCCTTCCCTCACCTTGTAGGTCCCTTATGTCTTCCTGCTTTGTTCTTTGCTTTCTTGATTTCCCGGTCTTTTCTTTTGTTCTTACTTTTGGTCTCAGAATTGAGGCTAGGATTTTATAAGCAAGATGGTACTCTCATCACTCAAAAGTGCTAGTTTCATACATTCAAATGGCAGAAAAAGGACATACTAATGGAATTAGAAGACTCTATTTAGATAATTCTTAAAATAACTTTATTGACTGACATTTCATTGGATTTGCCACCTTTTCCTTACTTACTCTTCCTTTACAACCTCTTGTTGGGTGGCTTTATGAGTTATACCACAGTGCTGAAAAGGGTCTGAATGATTTTTGGTTTTGGTGGTGTTTTCAGGTGCACACAGCATGTAAAGAGTTGTTGCCAAACAAGTGCCCTCTTGGGCTGTGCAAAGTATCTGTCATTCCTCCTACCGCTCTTAACAGCATTGATTCAGATGGTAAGTATTGCTTGTAAGTGGTGCCTGCTTTTCCTCTCAGTCACAGTCCCTTCAGGTAACACTATTAAGGCCAGACTCATCAATCAACTGATTCTGTTTTTGGTGTTGCTAAAACTCCAAAGTAGAATACATTGCTGAAGTGCAGCAGTGAACTGTTTGCTTTGCTTTTACGTTCAGTTTATTACCCTGTAACATCAGTATTTGCTGAGCTGCAGCTGTTAAAATTTATAGAGAACAAATATATTGCTGAAGGAGTTTGGGAAGGTTGGGGAAGCTGACAATTTTGGCATACTGCTAGCAGATAAGTGTGACATTTGGCAGCATGAGTTGTGGTTTGTGCTGGATACAGGGCTGTGCATATTTGGCGTTTAGTCAGCGAGTGCCATAAGCACAAGGAAAGTATTAGCTTCTTCATAGCTGTGCTGGAGTGTGGGGCGTTGCTTTTTTTTTCTCACTCCATCTCTATGGGGAGCTTCACACCTCATGTTTTTTTTTTTCTTCTCCCTTCCCTTTTCCCCAACAGGTTTCTGGAAAGCTACTTGTCCCCCTTCTTGCACAAGCCCTTTGTTGGTCTTTGTCAATTCAAAAAGTGGGGACAACCAAGGTGTAAAATTTCTACGGAGATTCAAACAGCTACTAAATCCAGCACAGGTCTTTGACCTTATGAATGGAGGACCTCACCTTGGGTAAGCAGATACTCTGTGGAAGTACATATTCCTTATAAATACCAGCAAAATGCAAATGATTAATTTTTTATTAAAGACTGAACACATAAGAAGTTTGGAGGGGTTTTCCCTATGTTTAGTGTTATTGACTAGCTACAACCAAAAATATTCTTGAAAATGGTTATTATTTGCGTTCATCAGTAACAGCAGGACAGCTTGCAGGATTTGGGGAGAATTCCAGAAACACTCCCCTGGAAGTAGACCAAGCATGGAAAGCTTGAATCCAGAAGAAAACTTATCAGCAAACAGAATTGTAAAACTTTTCAAATTAAATATTTTTCTTCTTCCCCTCTCCAGTTGGACTGACTGTAGAGAGGAATTCTGCTTTAAAGCAGTAAAGAAGGAAAGGGAAAAAATCATTTCTTTTCTCAAGCTGTAGTGCACACTTGTAAAACAGCTGCCTTGCATGCTTGCTTAAAAAGGAAATGATGGTACAGGGTAAAGGCTGCTTCTTGATAATTTAAATGTTCTCATTTGATGCCAGTCAAGTGGAACTGTAGGATGTTGTCATTTCTGTTAGCCAGTTTTTATGTGTTAACAATGCTTGAAGAAATAACCATTTTCATGAATTACAGTGAATACTGTTTAGTTAATAATTAAAAAATATATATGTACAAAACAAAAATAAATGCAGTCAGTAGTGCTGGAAGATGTTCAGTACAAAGCACGATTTCAAACAGCTTAAGGGAGAGGTTGTTTTTATTATTCTGGAAAGGGTGAATAAAGAAATTCACACTTGTCTTTCTAGTGAGTTGTTTGCTTGCCTGCAGGATAGACAAGGTGCCAGAGGATTCATTTATGTTACTTTCCCAAAAGGAGCACTAAATCTTGTGAGGCTTTACATCCTCTCACAATTGTCTGCTTAGCAAATGGCCACATAAAGTTCCCCCTCTTCAAGCTTTGATTTAATTGGTGTGGCTTGGAGTGCAAAGGCAGTGACATTAGAGCGCACCTAACAGTGACAAACAACTAGTGTTAGGCTGAACACAGCATATCTGCAGAAAGGAATTAATTCAGTGGATAATCCGATATCACATGCTTATTTCCTCTTCTGTTCAAACAAAAGTTCCCTGCTTTAGTAGAAGAGTATGTATGTGATGTGTTTCTGTTGTGAATAGCCATAGTAAATGGCTTAGCTGTATTTATAATTCCTTATTTATATTATTTTAATTCATCTGTAATCTGAGAGTGGCATGTAGTTACTGCAAAATCTGCCCTTTTTAGTACCTGGATTGGTTTATCATTTCTTTCTTTAACAGCTGATTGTCCTTCCCTCTTGATTTTTTCTTTCCCTTCTCTGTAGTTTACGCTTATTCCAGAAATTTGACACTTTCCGGATTCTGGTTTGCGGTGGGGATGGAAGTGTTGGCTGGGTTCTCTCCGAAATTGATAGTCTCAATCTTCACAAGCAGGTACTTGCCCAAAGACCTTGACTGGATAAAAGATTGAAGTAATAACCACAGTGTGGGTTGGACTTAGATCATACAGATACAGTTTTCCCCAGGACGGAAGCCTCTGAAAACTTAGCACAGCAGTGTTCTTGCATTAGTTTTCTGCAAGAAGCATTCCTTGTTCTGTCTCCAAGCTCCTCCACTACTTCTTATTACAAGATCCAGCTTTTGGTGTAGCTCTGAGTTGCTCCTGATCCATTGCCTCAAAGACTTATACTCAGAAAGCGCTGCAGTTAGAAAACTGGCAGTTCCACAAATGTTACAGTCCTTGTCTATTCCCTTTAATTCTTGTAGCAGAGTTTCTGAGTCTTGGGATCAACATAACTTTGGAGCAGAGGTATCATATAGTGTTTGGAGCAGAGGTATCATATAGTGTTTTTAAGTAGTTTACATTTTGTCTCAGAGGTGTCTGCTAATTGTACAGAAGAAGCAATAGCACCACCTGATGGTTAAATAAATAACATCTGCAGCAGGGGTTACTTTTAGCAAAGTGCTCCTCGAGAAGGTAGCTGTAATATGCTCCTCTCTCAATTAACACCGTACAAGGAGAGGATTTTTTTCCTTACTTGCCTGCTCTTCTGGCTGTTTTCCCCATCCAGTTACTTTCTCCTTGCCCTGGGACTAGCTGTTTCTCAGTGACTGGTCTGTGTTAAGCACTCAGTCATGTTATTCATGACTGTGGCTTCTGTTTTTCCATTTGAATATCAGTTTAGATTTCCTTTTCTTTAATGCAGTGCCAGCTGGGAGTGCTGCCTTTGGGAACAGGGAATGACCTTGCCCGTGTGTTGGGCTGGGGGTCTGCTTGTGACGATGATACCCAGCTCCCACAGATCCTGGAGAAGCTGGAGAGGGCCAGTACCAAAATGCTTGACAGGTGAGAAACTGTCACTAACATCCACACCTGCTCAGGAGTTGTGTGAAAATATCCTTCCAGGAGAACTGGGCAGTTCCTGACCCTGCCCAGCTGCTGGATTTCTTACTAATGCCAGTTAACGGTTTTTCCTTTTATAATCCTGTGTGACCGTTTAGCAACAAAAGGTAGTCTCGCTTTCTATGTCACTGCTGCAGAGCAGTAATAGTGAAACTGTCTGTGGCCTCTCTTGTGCTCCAGTCTTGCGACAATTGAATTTGTGAGCCTTACAGCCATGTTGGTTTTTTTTTTAAACTAATACTTTTCTTGGTGAATTTGAAGCAAATTATCTTGAGTTTAGCTTAGAAATGAAAGCTGAATGCAGAAATGGACATCTTTTCCCCAACATTGATATTGCCTGTGTATCTTAGTATGTTTAAAAATACTTCTTGTCTCTAGGGTTCCATCTTGGCATTTCTGTTATCTGTTACATTTCATCAAGTAATGCCCATAGAATTTCTGTGAGAAAGGAAGCACAGAAGTTCCTTGTGCTGTAGGATCCTTGTTCATAGTGTCATCCTTCTCTCTTTCCCCAGTTAAGCCCCTCTGCACTTCCTTTGCAACTCTGTGGCTTCCTTACATCAGTCATGCCCCTGCCAAAGTGCAGTTTGTTCTAATCTGTTACATCATTTGGATAAAGGAGGAAATAATCTGCCATGTGACAAGTATGATTCCTCCTTTTCAACAGGTGGAGCATCATGGTGTATGAAACCAAACTCCCTCGGCAGGCCTCCACTTCCACAGTCACTGAAGATTTCAGTGAGGATTCTGAGGTACCTCGGAAGATACAGAGAGCAGAGGACTGGGAGCAGCAGGAAGGAGGCAGTGGTTGAGCTCAAATAGAGCAGTCCTGGGCCATGACTAGGATTTAGAAGGAGCTACAAAGAATCTGGGGGCTTTAAGTCAATGAAGTATTTATGGAGAAAATGGAAATTGGGTTACCAGAGTCAGTAACTGTAATGAGGGGTGAGAAGTTGATGCTTTGGAGCAGAACAGAGAGGAGATGATTTACATTTATTTTCTTTTATGAGATCAAGTTGTTGAAATTATGGCAAGATGCAGATCAGTTCTAAAAACCTAACAAGTTTTAGATCCATGGCTGATCAGAGACTCTTAAGAACTGCACTGCTGATGATTTCTAGGTTAGGAATTAATTTCTTCATCAGTTTCAGGTATTCAGTGAGTAAGAGCTCTGGACCACAGAATGTTTCCAGGGCAAAAATAACCTGTAGAATGACAGGTACTCTTAGGCGAGCCAGCCATTACAACAGCATATGTTGTAATGTTGGGAAGCAGCACCCCAGTGGCTTCTTTCTGACTGTCACCAGGTGCAGAAGATTCTCTTCTATGAAGACTCTGTGGCTGCTCATTTGTCCAAAATTTTGACTTCTGACCAACACTCAGTGGTCATCTCTTCAGCCAAGTGAGTACTTGGAGGATAACCGCTCCAAGTGGAAGTGTCACTGTGAAAATCCTGAGGCAGTCCTTGCATGACTTTGTTTTCACTACCTTCTTTGTCTAGGGTGCTTTGTGAGACAGTGAAGGATTTTGTGGCTCGAGTAGGAAAAGCCTATGAGAAGGCAACAGAAAGCTCAGAGGAATCAGAGGTCATGGCCAGAAAGGTAAAAGTGGAATTTTATTTATTTATTTATTTAATTTCTGCTTTTGAAGTGGAAAACAAATCTGTTTTCAGAGAACTAGGATGGCAGCAGTTCAGCAAGCATAAAATGAATGACCTACCCAGTCTACTATTACTTCTACTCAGATGTTCTTTATTGCCTTGTAGTGCTCTGTCCTGAAGGAGAAGCTGGACTCATTGCTGAAGACACTGAATGATGAATCTCAAGCATCTTCGTCTCTGCCAAACCCTCCTCCCACCATTGCAGAGGAAACTGAAGATGGTGAAGGGTCAGGCAGTGCTTGTGATTCTGCTAGTGACCGGTCAGTGGGCTCGTCATGTACTGCACGGCCCCAGATATTTCGTCCCCGAGAACAGCTCATGTTGAGAGCCAACAGCTTGAAAAAAGCCATTCGTCAGATAATTGAGCATGCAGAAAAAGGTAACATGTTAGGAGTCCTGCTTGTGACTTGTTACAGGCTCTTGAGATGTACAAATTTCCTTTATTCCAGAGAGTAGTAGGGTTCTTTATTAAAACCATCTTTCCTGAGATAGGGAAGTTATTCTGGAAGTCTGGCTATTAACTTTGAGTGTCATCTCTGCCAAGTCCACCTGTTTGAAGCACTGCTTGGTAAGGGAGCCTGAAGTTCAAGGTATGTTCTCTCCAATAGGGCTGGTTTAGGAAGTTACTACCCTCCCACACTCTGTTAATTTGCATTTCTTCTCTGTCCCCACCCATACCACAGTTGTGTTGGCACATCTATTCGTGTGGCCTTGCTGTAAAGCAGATCTGAAAATACTTGGAAAGAAAGTATTTTAATTATTTTAACTGGGGTTGTTTCAGAAATCTCTTTATAGCAGAGCTCAGCAAAATAGGGCAGTGGTACAACTGCAAGAAGGGCAGGAACTTAAAGTAGCTTTGTCACTGGGAAAATGTTGTAATACTGCACCTTAATGCATATCAATTCTATTTTGATGTTAACTTACTAGGCAGGTGACCTTCTTCACATCTTGACCCTTATCTCTCTTCAACCACTCACACCCATAGCTCTAAGTTTCATTTTCTTTGAAAGGCATCAGTCTCCCAGATGATAGTCATAAACTCAGTGCTTTAACTCAGACCAAAGGAAGTACTTAACAGTGTATTACTGAAGGTGAAAGCACTGAAGTTGCAGATGTGACATCTGTGCACACCTAAATGTGCATTGTGAGCAACAATGTAGTAAGCTACAAATGGTTGCAATGTTACTTGGATTTCCAGTGCTGCAATATTGTATACAACCCTTCCTGAAGGTGAAGTTATATGAAATGATGGGAGTTGAGCAGTCTGTTCCTGGTGAAGTAGAGGTCTTGACCTCACTGCTGCCCCACTTTTCTGCTGCTCACCTTATACCAGTTTGATATTTGTTGGAGTTCTTTTGGAGCCCAAGTGATTTTCTTGATCCAGCAACACCTTTACATTTCTGTTGGGCTGCTGGGGTTGGATTGTCTTATCGCAGAATCGCAGAATCGCAGAATGTTAGGGGTTGGAAGGGACCTAGAAGATCATCTAGTCCAACTCCCCTGCCAGAGCAGGATCACCTAGATTAAGTCACCCAGGAACAGATCCAGGCGGGTCTTGAATGTCTGCATGAGTCAGCATGTCTTGATGACCTGCAGAGTCAGCACAAGGGAGGGGACGAGACTAAAAGACATAGGGCTCATCACTCTGTAGAGGCAATGAGCTGGTAGATCAGCTCAGGGCTGTTCACAAAGCTGTGCCCTCTGAGGAGCTGCAGGGGAGGAAGGCCTATGGATTACATGCAAAGGAAGTTTTGACCTTTAGACAATGTGCTAGTGTTTAATTCTTCCCAGCTCTTCAGCAAACTCCAGTTATGTTTGAAATGTATTTTTTCAACTTCTCTAAACAGTTTTTCTTCTTCCTGAGTGTGTAATCTTGACACCTTCCTTTTTTTTGGTATTGTTTTCTACCAGCTATTTTCTTCGTTCTGATTATATGTGTCTACATGCCCTTTTTTAAATGGCTTATCCTATTGCAGATTAAGCAAACAGAAAATTATTTAATTTATCATTTAATGTCCATCTGGTTAGAATTTCTGGCCACCTCTAAATGCAAATATATGGAGGTACATCACCTGTAGCACCAGTTACATCTCAGGAAGCCTGACTACCTGTAGCACTAAAGGTGGACACATCTATTCAGAGCTGTACTGCTAAATAGCTTCACAAAGAAAACAAAATGCTAAGCCAGCTCAGTTCCAAGAGCTCTCCAGAGCAGAGCTTAGTTGAGATAAATGATATAGGAAAGCTTTTTATTAATTATTTTATTTCCTTTAAGGAATCAGGGCCTTTAGAGTCCCATCCTATTGTTATTTACATCAGTGGGAGGTGTTCCTTGCTAGAAGAGTTGAGTCACTCACCCACTTTGTCTCCTTACAGCTGTAGATGAGCAGAATGCCCAGACCCAGGAGCAAGAGGGCTTCCTCCTTAGTCTCTCCACTTCTGAAGATGGCAAGGAACTGAGGAATGAGGATAAAATCTCCTTTCAGTCATCACACAGCAGCAGCTATGGCATGTCCAAAGGAAGGAGCCAGCGGAAAGGTACTGCTTCAGGGCAGCCACTACACAGATCTTGCCTGGGAATTACAATTCCATTAGTTGTAAAAAGGAGTTGTTGCATGCATTATCTTCCAGTTTCTGATTTTCTCTAACTTTTGAAAGATTGCTCTTCAGATGCCAGGCTTTGCACATTTCTATGCTCTTGCCTGTGATTCATACACCCACTTTTCACTACAACTCTGATGTCAGGTCCATGATCCTAGGCATATGAGCCTAGGATGTAGAATTTTCTTGCACCCTACCCAGCGATCTGGATTCTCTTGGCATCCAGGCCTTGGACAAGGATGGGCTTGAGCATTTTCCATATCATCTACCTGATATTTCCTTGTAAACCCCTGCCATCCTTTACAGATCACAGAGAACAGATACCAGTTTGCTTTAATAACTTGGTTATGTGAGTAATTTGTTAAGAGATCCTTGATGACTGCATATATATTTTCAACTTTCCTAAGTAATGATTGTGAATGAAATACCATTATCTCTTGTGCTGCCGATACTGGCTAATTTCCATTGCTAGTATTTGGCTGTGGCATTTTGGTACCTCCAATCTGTGAGGTTTTCTGTCTCCACATATGACACATCTCTGTCTCTTAATGACTGGTTCTGTCAACTCTTTGTTTTGTGGTGGTTAGAGTGTTTTGCTCTTGAGTGATTCCTAACCCAGTCTTGCTGCTTGGGCTGTGCTTCCTTGTTCTGGACTGAATCACAGCATTATGTTTGTCAATAGCCATGTTTGTGTTGTGCTTTACAGCGTCCAAGTCTCCTTGTGAAAGACTAATAAACAAAGGAAGTTTGTCTCTGGGCAGCTCTGCATCTCTTCCTCCCCAGACAGGAAACCGGGACAACTTGCCAATGCTGAACACAAAAATCCTCTACCCAAGTAAGTGTAACACCCACCACTTCCCATTGCAGCAGTCAGCTGGAGTATGGGTGACAGCAGGGCAGGCTGCAGTTTCCACATGAAGAGGCCTGCTGTCCTTTTGTGCATGGTCCACTTGGAGAGAAATCCCTTTTGTGGATAACTTTCCACTGAGGCTGAAAAGTGGGGACTTGGAGGGAGGTGTAATAGTTTCCACTTTGTATCTGAGACCTAGACACAGTTTTATTAACATTGTGCAGTGGCAGAGTTTAGATGCCAATTACATGGAGCTACTGAGCTCAAATTAACATGTAAGAAGGCTGATATGATGCTGCAGAGGTTGGTATCTGAAGAGCAGCAGCCATAAGTTGGGAGCAGCAGTCTCTTTGCATGAAGGCTGAAGTCCTCAGAGGTGCACAGACTCAGCACCTCCCATATTTTATATAGCAACTTCTCCCCATCGTCGTGGTGCTGGCCTTGCACCTCTTCCCCCAAATTACTTGTTCAAATTGTTTCTTCTGGAAGCAGGTAATTTCCTTCCTCTTTGAGAAAGCTACTGCTTGTGAGTCACCAGCTGATAATTTAAGAGGCAGGAGGCAGTAATTCTTTAACAACTTGGAGAATAACTTCAGTTCTACTCTCCTCATTGAAGCAAGGATGCTGCATGTCTCACCCAAGAACAAAAAAAAAGACAATGCAGTGAATAAATTCCTATTTCCCATTTCCATGTGTCTGTATAACTGTGCTGCTTAGATGATACCAGGTCACTCACAAGCCCTTCTTATTGAGGGAGCTTAGCCTTCTGGAGTGGAAGAAAGCACTACTGCTATTTGCTTTCCATGGGGAATTATAAGAGTTAATATATTCTACTCTCTAGTCTTGTCTCTGTGATTGAAGTTACCTGTTTTCTGCTTGTTATTAATCACACTCTTCCTTGTGGTCCAACTTTCTTCCAGATATCCGTGCTGGTATGTCTGGTTCTTTGCCTGGGAGCTCTGTCATCAGCCGATTATTGATTCATGCTGATCCCTTTAACTCTGAACCTGAAAATCTGTGAGTATGCCCAGGAGGTTGAAGGGAGGGAGGGGGCGTTTCCAAATGGACCTCAGCAGAGAAGCAGGTTAGAGCTAAATAATGGACTGCAGCAGCCCAGAGTTAGGTAAATTAATTCATACAATGAGTGACAGTGAGGATCAGCTTATGTAGTTTTATATGCAGTGACACATCTGACTCCTGGTAGAAGTTTTTTAGGTTTTAGCTGAGAATGAAATCTAGATTGGTTGTCTCTCTAGACTCCAGCTTCCAGTTAGTAGACAGTAACCTGTGGGGGAATCACTACCCTTAGAGCGTGAAGGCCTGAGAGTAGTCCTGGACAGGGAGACAGGGGAAATATAATGTGGAGACATTCTCAGGCTGTTACTACTAGACAGTAAAAATGCAGTGATACAGACTTCTAAGGTTTTTCTTCATGGGGTTCAGTGCCCCTGGGATGAGGGCTGACACTTTCAAGCTCATCTGTCACACTCTCTGTAGATAACACCTAATATATATGTATATATAAAAGCAACTGGCATTGCTAATATTTTTGTGAGACCTTTTACACAAAGCCAGTAACCAACATCATAGCTCTTTGTAAATGCAGTATAGGCTGCAGAGTGCGTTTCTGTGGCAAGAGAGAATTCCTTTGCAAATCTTGCAGTTGTGAAATGTTACAGGCAGAAGCTACAAACCAGGGACCTCTGGTCATCAGTAGCTACTTCTCTGGTGGGTTTTAGGCAGCTCCCAACAGTGTTTATCAGAGCACATTGGCATACAGCCTTCTCATTCTCCACCTTTTTATGCAAGATAATTATGAGATGGCCAGGGTTGGGGGTGGGGGGCACATGATTTGTGTAGCAAATGATACATAGACTTACGAATAGGAGTTTTGTTCTTTTACTTGTCAGTGAATGTTACACAGAGAAGTGTGTCATGAATAATTACTTTGGAATTGGACTGGATGCAAAGATTTCTTTGGACTTCAACAACAAACGTGATGAGCACCCAGAGAAATGCAGGTAAGTTTGGCTTTGGCTGACCTTTGGATACTGCCAGAAGTGACTGAAATCACTTTACATTTCTATGTGGTTTTGAAGCCAATTTTGTACATATGTGCTGAATAAATATATTGTCGACCTTGTCTGCATCATCTTCAAGGCTTGAAGTCATGATGGAGGAGATAAGTTACTGATTTATTACTGATTCATCATGCTGTCATGGATAGTATAAAGTCTTTTGAGTAGCTGCATTGGTGTGGATTTAGAGCATTGACTCTACTTACTTCATGGTCTCATTTATAGATATTTCTCCTGGGCTTGCTATTTAGCTATGAGAGAAATGCAGCTTAGCTCTCAATGCCACAGAAGCTGATTTTGGCCTTGGCCCTAATTTGATACAAACCATAGGATGTGGCCTTTTGAATACCTGGGCAACTACAGGATGTCTGGGATTGGCACACTTGCTGTATGTGAGCTATCAATGGCAAAACAACTGTTGATGTCCTATTGTATGAGATTGACAAGTTCTGTGCCAGGGGGATCTGATAATGTGCATCACTCAGCTATCCTCAGTTCCTACCTGATGTTTATTTAAAGTTCAGTAGTTCACTAGCACAAGCAATGATCATTCTGAGTGCTTGATCCTGTTGGAAGGAAAGCACCTTCATGTTTTAAGATGTAGGAGATACCATTTCAGTGTGGGTATTTTATTTCCTTCTAAGTGAAAAGGTAAATGCCTAATCTAACTTCTTTTTTTTTTAATCTATCTACCCCCTTAGAAGTCGTACTAAAAACATGATGTGGTACGGGGTATTGGGGACCAAGGAGCTGCTACACAGAACTTATAAAAACTTGGAGCAGAAAGTCTTGCTGGAGGTGAGGAATTGGCACACCCTTCTATTCCTAACTGGGATGCCTAATTGCATCTCTTTCAGACATGTTGGCTTTGACATGATGTTTCTACTTGGTGACATTAAGGTGTTTCCCTTGCCTGCCTGGTACAATGTACTTGATGTATCTCACCTTGAGCTAGTTAAAAGTGGCTTTTCCTCATTCTGGAAGATCTCTTATGGGCTAAGAACACAAGTTAAGTGTCATCTTGCTGGAAAGTGTTAGCTGTCCCCAACTTGGTATTCAGCATAGGTAAGATTGTTCTGTTCTGTGTGGTATCTCAGGTGAATGCATCATGTTAGATTGTAGGTGCAGTGGAAAGCTCTTGATTTCACTATACTGTAACATGCACCAAACTGGAAAATCACTTTGTACAGGCCATGTACATCATACAAGGTACCTTTCAGGAGGAGACTCTTATCACAGCAGACTGTGTAGGTGGTCCAGTGTTTTATTCCCATTTCTGGAGGAATAAACAAAGAGGCTCTGCCAAGCCTCTCAGATATGCCCTATTCCTGTTGGAATGAAGCAACAATATCCCTCTAAAACTACCCTCTGCCAGAGGCGTGGTAGTTCATGAGACATGAATGGATATATTCTACTCCTTTAGGTCAAGAGCAGACCAGAAGAAACCTGAATTAATTTATTACTAAGCTGTGCAGGCTGTTTTCTGTTCTTAGAGGATGTGCTTTAGCAGGAGGAGCTGTCTCCTGTGCTGAGAGTAACGTTGCCTTCTTTTCTGTGCAGTGTGATGGGAGGCCAATCCCTTTGCCCAGTCTTCAGGGAATCGCTGTTCTAAACATTCCCAGCTATGCAGGAGGCACCAACTTCTGGGGGGGAACCAAGGAAGATGATGTGAGTATTCTCCAAGTCAATCTTTTAAAGTTGTTTTTACAGCTGAGAATAGCACTTGGAAGAAAAGAACAAGGGGCCTGTTGATATGTGCTTACTCTGGGAAGTGAGGAGATACTGAAGTCCAGTCTTCAGCAGCTTTGCACCCGGACAAGGAGACTGTAGTGATTCTGAAAATAAATGCAGATGCTATCCTGAGCATTTGGACTTCCAGGAAGTGCTTTAGGTTCACCTTCTCCCCTCAGACTGCCTTAGAAGTAAAGGGAGACTTTGCTTTGAAGACAAAACCATAATATTTCAGATTAAAAATTATTTACTCTCCTAAGAATAATTAATGCTTTATGGCCTACAGCCTTTGTGTTCGAATTGTACTTCGGCTTCCATTGGAAGCACAGTAGGAATATTGAGGCCTCTTTTTCTCCCTTCTAACTCACTACAGGATTTCACTTTCTAGCCTCATTAATATTATACAGATTAAACATCACAACAGAAAGCCAACCCCTAGATCTGCACCAATAGGGGGTAAAGGAAACCTCTCTAATCGATCTGTATGTGAACTGAATTCTTTCTCCCTTGTATCTGGCTAGACATTTACAGCCCCCTCCTTTGATGACAAGATTTTGGAGGTGGTAGCAGTGTTTGGTAGCATGCAGATGGCAGTGTCAAGAGTGATAAACCTACAGCATCATCGAATTGCACAGGTATCACTCACTTTTGTGAGCTTTTCTTGCCTCTCCCATTCTAGCCTGTGTTGTTTTTGGCAATTTCAGTCAGTAAAGCCTTCCTCTATGTTCTTTCTGGTTCATGAGAAGAACATGCACCTGGGCTGAAAATGAGCATGATCAGGGGAAATTTGGGGCATGGAATTGTTTGCTTGTGCTTTTTGTGGTAGGAGTTGGGCCAGCAACTCAAATAGAGATTAGTCCAGAAACACAGTAAATGGTCTCTGCTGCACAAGGGCAAGGTGTGCCCTGCCACTCAGGTGTATGTGCCTCTAGTAGCACCAAAGCCTGTAGTACCTGGGGGGATGTTTTGGAAAGGAAGTACTTCCAGAAAAGCAACATTTTAGAGCTTCTCTGATGCAATCACTTCTTGCAGTGTCGGACAGTGAAGATAGCAATCCTGGGAGAAGAGGGAGTTCCCGTGCAAGTGGATGGAGAAGCCTGGATCCAGCCTCCAGGTTACATTTGGATTGTTCATAAGAACAGGGCACAAACCCTCACCCGAGACAGGGTAAGAGCAGCCTTGCATACACTTTGTAGTACATACATATTCCTTCACAGGGCAAATCTATCCTATGGAGTAGATTAAATGGGGTTCTGTCTTCATGTGTGTGACACTGTACCTTTTGTAGCATTTTTCAAATGTGATTTGGGATATTTAGTTTCCTAAAATGAAGATGGAAAAGCTCCATTTCCCTCATGTGGCCTCATCTGGACCACTAAAGAGTCATCAGCAAGGTTGAAATCATCAGGTAGCTTGCACTGAGCTGGCAGAACCTGATTTTTCTTTAAAGATTGCTTGCTGTATTTTCAGGCATTTGAGAGCACCCTGAAGTCCTGGGAGGACAAACAAAAGTGTGAATTGTCCCGTCCTTCCTCTTTCTCTCTGCAACCAGAGATCATGTCCGAAGAAGAATCCACCCAGATCAACCGATTTGGTCAAGCTGCAGGTGCTCTGATCCACAGGTGGGACTCAGTTTGATTTTGGTAAAAAAAGCCCTCTTCTGGTGCCTGAAGTTCTTATCCTACTCCCTGTCCCTGGAGATTTTTCTGTTAGTGTTCATTTCTGCAGTGCTGGTCCATGTCACTGGACATAACATCATTGTACACTATCCCAGATGCAGGAGGACTGAAACTGTATAAACTGGTTTAGGTCATTCTGAACAATAAAGTGTTACTTTTATGAGCAAACATGGATCCTTTAGTCTTGAAATAACCCATTATCTTTGAATATAAATTATTTTTATCAGAAATTAAACAAAGGCCTCCCTGAGGAGCTTAGATGATTTAGTTGGGTTCTTGTAACACTAATGCACAGCAGAGATTGCTGGAAGAAGTCACTGTATGCTCATCGGCTCACCCTTTAATTGGGCATTCAGCTTCTTGGTCTGGGTTTCTGAGAAAAGGCTTCCAGAGTCACATCAGAGAAGTGTTAAACAACTGCCAGATGTGCAGCCGCATTTCACATCACTGTGGCCATACTAAAACGTCTGAGTCGTATTTCAAACTGATCCCAACTTGTGTGCAGAATTGAATATGCACCTGGAGTTGTGCATGTGAAATCTGCCTTGCTTTGCCTGCATGTGCTCACACAATGGGGTGAATTGCCAGAGCCTGTGGCCCTCCTGTGCTTTATTCCTCTCTTTTCACTCAGATGGATGTTAAGAGGAGATAACCAGTCAGAAAAGATCTGTTTTGAACATATGCTGATGCAGTCTAATTCTCTCTTTAGCATTCGAGAAATAGCCCAGTCCTATCAGGACATGGAACAGGAGCTTGCCCATGCTGTCAATGCCAGCTCCAAGTCGATGGACAAAGTCTACGCTAAATCCAAGTCTACAGAGGTACTTCATTCACTTGGCATAATCCATTTTGTCCTTGTTCCATAGCTCTTGTTTTTCCTTTCAGATTGACCAAAAGTAGACCTTATTCATCTAAGAATTCTTCCCTTTGACTGCTAAAAACCTCTGTATTTCCAGGCTTAATTTCTTCATGAATTGCTTCCCTGCAGGGTCTGAACTGCAGCCTTGTTGTAGAGATGGTGAATAATGTCAAAGCCCTGAATAATGAGACCGAGCTGCTGCTGGCAGGCAAGATGGCACTGGTAAGAAGCACAAAGCAAGATTAAAGCAGGCTCTCATTTTCTCCCCTCTCCTTCTGTTGCCTTGGCAAGAAACATTTTGCTGGTTTTGGTCTTTTTTTGTCTTTGTAGCAAGTCCATTTAAATGTTGTAATCCAAGAATGAGGATGGTGTTGCTATATAGGCATGATAAGCAGTCAGACTAGCTTGTGTGGGGTTTGGATCTTGGAAATAATGAACTTTGTAATGTGTGGACAGAGTGCCTGCTGTGCACTTCCTTTTAAAAGGAGGAACAACTTGGTATCTAGGAGTTTCAGGGCAGGGGCCTGACTGTGTGATCCATCATATGACTTTTAACACTGCTGGCTTCCACTTCTTATCCAGCAATTGGATCCGCCGCAGAAGGAGCAGCTCCAAGCAGCTCTGGCAGACATGGACCTTCAGCTAAGGAAACTGGCAGACATCCCTTGGCTGTGGCAGCTTATGGAGCCTTGTGATGAGGAGGTGAGGAGGAACATGGCTGTATTTCCCTGGCTGTTCTCTTTTTCACTAGTTGGCTGTGAGTGGTGACTTCCTGTGAATATATAAATGATGTGAGAAAAAAATCATTAAGAAGGAAATTCTACTCCCTAGAGCTAAAAAAAGTGATTTCCTGCTAAAGGCCCTTGCCTGACATGGGATCAACTTTCGCTGTTTCCTTTCCTGTCTTGATCAGAATGAGTTTAGAATTTTTTTTCGTCTCTTTAAAAGGTCATGGAGCTGAACTTGACAGTGATTATTCCTTTTGGTCTGTTCCAACCAATTTGTGACTGTTATCTGATTTTTCTCCTTCATTCTTACAGAACCAGATGCTGGATTATTCTAAACGCAGCCGCAGTGGCAAATTCCGGCTGGTGACCAAGTTTAAAAAGGAGAAGAACAACAAAAATAAGGAGACTCATAGTACCATGGGATTGCCGGGTACCAAGTCTGCTCATTCATTGTGTCTCTGTCACATGAATGTGGTCACACCACTACTTGTTCTCTGTGTGTTTTCTCTCACCTTCTTCTGTTTCACATATATCTGTCCTTTCTTGGAGGTCTAATCTGTCTTTTTAATGTGGCAAAGTGGCTTATTGTTCCGTTCTAAGTCTTGGTTCCCAAGTACCATGCAAATATCCCTGAATAGAAAGAAACTGGAGGTACCCTTTGAAGAATTTTACCTACATCCAGACATTTTCAGGGATATTTTAGGGTGTGCTTAGCGAAGAGAATTTTAGGATTTTGGCACTTTAGGTATCAAAATGACTGAGGGGCCCAAGTCCGCATAACTCCAGTCTTTTCACTGCTAATTCCCTGTGATATGGTTAATGATGTTTTTCTCATTGATTCACCCTCAGGCTTTAATCGGGTTTCATGTCTAATCAGCAGGGGATCAGCATCACCACAGGTGCACCCTGACCTTTAATCCTACTGGTCAGTAGATAAAAACTGGCCATGAATCAACAAATTTCTATTCAAGACACTTTCTTTGTAATTGGGTTAGTTGATTTTTGGTTTATACTCTCCTTATGAAGACTTCTAAAATTGAGAAGTATTACCTGTTGTGCGGGCTTCTGGGTCCTGTCCTCTTCCATGGAGTTGTGGGTACAGTCTCCTTCTGTCTGGCGGGCTGTTGCTCCTTCATTGTCTCCCAGATCTTGGGAACTTTATTATTCTCTTACTTAGAGGCTGTGCAAGAAGGTGGAAGCCTAAACTCTTCCTCTCTCCCTCAGACCTAGGGGACAGAGGTTGCTATTTTGTTTACTGTGCATAAATGCTTGTACACAATGGCCAACTAATCTGTGCTTGATTCTTCATCACGTATTTTATGGATCCATTGTTTTGTAGGCAGAGGAATACTAATTAATTGACTCATCTTAAAAATGAGGTTGAACTTAAAATGCATATCTGTTCCCATCAAAACAAATGGGCACTTCCTCCTGGCTGTACTGCAGCTAGCCTCTGCTTAAGAGAACAGCTCTTACCTTTCTCTGCCCTACATCCTTTGTTTGAGACTGTACGTCATGCTACCAGTCCTTACCATACCCTTGGTTTGAGGCTGTGGTACTGCTCGCCCTCCTTCTCTGGCACTGAGTGCTAATGGTGTCCTCATCTCTCACTGTCTTCTGGGATTCTGGGTACTCAATGCACTCCTGCTTTTCCATCTCTAACAGTTCACCTCTGGGGAACGGAGGAGGTTGCAGCGTGGCTTGAGCATCTCAGTCTTTGTGAGTATAAGGATATCTTCATCCGGCATGACGTCCGGGGCTCTGAGCTCCTGCACCTCGAACGGAGGGACCTCAAGGTACTTTCATGATCAGCTCATGAGAAATAGCCAACTGCATCTGCATGACCTTCTGTGTTGAATGTGCTTGGAAGTGGTCTGCCCACTGTTCATTCCATGTGCCTTGGCAAGATGAGTGGGTTCATTGTGGCCTCATTTTATTTTCTCACCATTTCAGGTCACCTGATTTTTAATAGCAGAAGTAGAACATCTAGTTGAGGGACCAGCTGTCCAACTCTGCCATAGGTTCCTGGAGATGGAACACAGTCCAGCACACAGACAGCAGATAGTGTTCTTGAGAGTCTGATTTTTATGATGGAATGAAAATTTTCAACTTCTCAGCTAACATGCCATCTTTGAAGAACATGTTGTGTTTGGGAACATGTGGTTCTTGTATTGTAGTGACTGGACAAATAGCTCATCACACTGTTCAAGGAAAAAGAATGTTTGTGGTCTTTGATGAGGCTGTTAACTGGAGAGTGTGTAGTAACCACATTGCACAGCTTTTCATCTCCTCATCAGGAGAAGCTTTCTCTACAGAGAAAAATTGATGGTGGCATTTCTTTGCATATGAGAGTTGTGTCATCATTCTGATGACTTGCATATAGCAGATAAATATATTGTTGTGAAGTAGTGCATGGCATTTGTTGAATGCCCCTTGGCTGTTCATTTGTGATTTTGCCCATCTTCCCATTCTGAGGTTTGCTGGAATTTGTGTGGCTGATTCCTCTGCATGCCATCTAGCTACAGCCTCTGGTCTGTTGCATGGTACGCACGTTTTCATGGTATGCATTTATCTCATGTGACTGGTTGGTTCTTCCTGCATGGTTTGGCTACTGCTTAGGTCTTTGAGATCTTTATACTCTTTTGTCTTCTTGTTTTGGCCTCTAACAGTCAAAGCAATTTGCATTTCTGGCTAATAGTCCAGAGTTGTTTTTCTCCATTGCTCTGTGCCTGCTCTATGTTCATTACCCTGTCATGCTGTGATAGCTTTTTGACACGTGGTTTGAGGTTCCATGTATAACCATCAGGTTTGTAAATTTTCTGGTTGGTTTCCTCCTCTCTTTTTAACTGGCTGACTAGTTTTGTAACCATTGCTTGTCCCCCTGGAATTTTTCCCCTGCCTTTCTCTTAAGGTAAGGTTTTATCTTTTCTTCCAGGACCTGGGTGTGACCAAAGTGGGTCACATGAAGAGGATACTGCACGGGATCAAGGAGCTGAGCCGGAGTACTCCTGCCAGCGAGGTTTAGCCTCTGTTTTCACAGCTTGTGTCTACCAATCTTCCTAACTGCACAGAAGTCACCTCACAGAGCGGATGTGCTCACAACTGCATCTACTGAACAGTCAGATTGTAGCTGTTCAGAGCTCATATCTACCCAGCATGGTGCTACCTTTTTTCCTGTGGGGTACGGCTGCATCCAGTCAAGAGGCACCTTACCTGCAGTCAGGCAGAGCCTCCTGGAAGAGAACTCACTTGCAGTTTGAAGAAACATGTCCTTCAGCTTGGGAAGTTCTGATTCCAGTGACAGTGCAGGACTCCTGAGAATTGCAACACAGCTACCTTTACTGGATAACTTCATCACAGTAGAATTATTCAGGGCAAAAGACATATTGGCCAGTCTTAGTTCAGAAGCATCTGACAGTCTCTTCAGATCCAAAACTTTCCCGCTCATCTGTGTGTCACACCTGTATCTTAGGCCATTTAAGTGGGACAAAGCTTATACTTGTGTCTTACTAATCCCTTTTAAATACACATGTAGTTGCATGAGATTTGCATCAGAAATTCCAAGCCAGTACAGACCTCTTGCTGGTGAATACCCAGTGATTCTCACCCACGTATGCCTTACAACTAACAATGCACGTGGTTTAAAAAGCAGTTCACAACAGATTGTGGGGGTCTTCTACTGGGCCTGGTTCTCTTCCAGCCATTGGCAATGGTACAATCTTTGGGTTTTCAGGCATCACGAACAATTATTCGGAAATTCTTGGCAGTAAGAAAAGACAACATTCTGGAGATCCAAAAGATTACAGGGGATCAACTCTGACACTCTCCTTTCTGAATTCATCTTCAGGAGACCTGATAGAAGGGAGAGGAACACTAACTAGCTGTTTGAGCTGTGCAAGAAATGTCATTTGATGGAGTAAGAAGTGGAACAATTTACCCCTGTCTTGGTGGGGGAAGCAGCATGACTGGCAACAACCAGGAGCAGCTTCCTGCCCATTTAGTGTTGCCTTTGTGGCCACAGACAACAGAACTATTCCTTTACTTCAACTTGCAGTGCAGAAAGCTATTTCTGCCACAAAAAGATTATTTATCTGTAGTACTTGCTTCTTTTCACCTGTCTGTTCTAGTGGCTTTTCCACCTTCTTTCTCTCTCTTGCTGCCTTGCTCCTTCACTCCAAGGTGGATACCAAAATATTAGGGTGGCTCAGTCCTCCACAGGTTATACCTGTGAGAGACATATCATGTGCTGTCAAAAATTAGGGCTTCTGTGAAGAGCACTGAGAGAAAGATTGTTACTGAGTGGATGAACATCATAATGAATACTAGAGTATGTTTGTAAATTGACTTTGGTACCACCATCAGTGGAGCATGGAAAAATTAGTGCCTCTGAATCAGAGTTCCTAGAAGGCCTTCAAAATTCCACTGTATTGCCTGACCCCAGTCGGTGACTGTTAAAGCCCAAAGACCAGAATGCATAGTTATATTGCCATGTTTATCACTGCAGAGTGAATTCAGAAACATTCAATGCTATGAAGCTGGAGAAGCAGCAGGAATTTTTAATTACTATGTCATTTTGTATGGGTTTTTTTATTATTATTACAGAGTGGCACCTGTCTTGATGTGGCTGCAAACACAAAAAATGGCCACATGCACAGTGGCATAAAAGATAATTTCCTGAGGACATCATTTTTCTATGTTATTTGTAAGGATTTTATCAAACTGACATCAGCTCTCTAGCCTAGCAGCAATCACTCAAGTTTAAAGACTTGTCAGCTTAAAAAGGTTACGGGCTGATTTCATGCTGGGCAAACTCCATTGCATTCTATAAGATTTCACCAAGGTTTATTCTGACTCCCCCTATCTGTTTTTAACTAGTTTTCATTTACCCACATTTCCTCATAGCTCAGCAAGTGACAGGGTTTGCTCATGAGCAATTAACAGAAGACTAAACGTGCTTGTTCCAGTTTAGCAAAATTTCTGGTACAAATGCTGTGGGGACTGAGCAAGAAATATGTTCAGCTTTGTCCTTAATTTCTTTTTCCTATCTATGCATTGTCAGGTGCTTCCATAGCCATACTTTACCTGTACAGTCCCCCCTTCACTGTATTGAATTCCTGAGGTATCAGATGAGTAGGAATTGTAGATACACTCTATTTTCCCACTAGGTTTTTGAGGCAAAGAGCAGCATCCGCATGAGAATGAGGAGAAACCTCTACTAAGGGGAGCTCAGAGAGGCAGTCATCCCCGCTGGTGACAGTGAGATGCAGCCCACTGCCTGCCCTCAGGAGCCATGGTTAGAACACTTATCTGCCTGCCCAGGAGAGTGCAGAAAGGATCACAAGGCAGGTGATAACTCTGGAGAAGAGGTGAGGTCTGGGTTAGTCTCTGTACATAGTGAAGGAGCTAGTCTTGCTCTGAAGTTTCTCCAGGCAACCTCATTGTTGAAGATGCTTAGATAGTATGCGCTTGCCTAAGTCCTGGAGGATTCAATTCCTAATTGCTGGCATAATTTCTGGGGGATTCTATTCTTGCCTCAGAATTAACAGCTCCTGTCTGTAACAGAGGCAATCCAAAGAGTTTATCTATGGAGGCATGTTCCTTAATTAGTGCCGTATCTATAGGGGCCAGACAGCCATTAGCCATCTGCTCTGAGCAGTGATGCCTGCACAGGCCAGTCTTCATTGCATTTACTTTTATGATCTGTCATGTTGATGGGTTCAGATGCTTTTTGTGTACATGCACATTTTATCAAAGGGTTCATAGCCAGCATTTTCCTTTCTGTTGCGTGCTGGAGGGAGTTCTGCCTTCTTTTAAGAGCTAGAAAATGAGAGCCACATTTAACCTGAGTGCCTTCGAATATGTTTGAAGGTTTGTAGCTAACAAAATGTCATAGCTCTACATGTCTCACTGGGAATAAATGCAGATTTCTGTTGCAGAGATTTTGTGAATAGATGAGGGCAATTTGTGTCAAACGTCAGTGAGAGATATCTGCAAAAGATGGAGCCAGGTTGAAATTCTGGCTACAATATTCCAAGTTCCTCTTCTGACATCTGATAGTTTTTTTGTGGAAGAGAAACTCAGAAATGATGATTATACGGTAAAAAACCTGCTGCTTTGCCAAAAAAAAAAATAAAAAAAATGTTATCCTGCAGTCTCAGGTAAAACACCAGCTTGAGAGAAGCTAGAACTGCACACAGCACGCATATATTTAGTCTCTTAAAAAATGCTACTCAAAGCTGTACAGCACCTTCTGCTCATCTTCCCTCACCCTTGGCAGTGATGCTGGGGCACTGTCTGCAGTGAGCTGGGCATATGGTTTCCTTTGCTAGGAAGAGGTTTGAGTACATTATCTCACATTCTGGCACTGACCTGGATATTTAACTTCAGTGGCAGGTTCTGGGGAATAACATACCCGGTGTTACGATGTTTTGGTTAAGTTTTGGTTAAGTGGGATTCACGCGATGGAACCTGGATGGAGGCTTCGCCTGTGAAGCCGCTGTCAGCAGCTCTGCTGCCGTGGCAGGGCTGTTAGTGCTGCTGGTGGGATCTTAGTGCTGCCAGCAGAGCAGGTGTGCCCTGCCACAGCAGGAGCTGGCTCTTGGCACAGGGTAAGCTGTGCTGCTCCCTGCCCGGAGGTGCTGGCCTGGCTGGGCCTCACAAGAGCTGGGCACCTGGGAGCCTCCAGCTCTGCCAAGGTCTTTTGTGCCAGTCCTGGGAACATTTCTACACCCAAATCATATAGAAAGTTTTGTGCGTCATTTTAGTATTATTTTAAAATGTGCATACTATCTATGTGATTTTTAAAAAGACTGTTTACACAACATATTTTGTATCTTAAGATGTGTGTACTGTAAAAAAAAAAACAAAAACAAAACCAAGAAAAAGGAAAGGATGAAAAAAGATGTTTTTCTACAACTGTTAGCAGTGACTGCATGTCTGTATCATCATTCACCAACCGTTGTTCCTCAGGGGTCTCCCCGCCGTTCCTGTGATCCTGTCAAAAGCATAGGGAAGCAAGTGAATCCCTGTGCAGTCTTGGGAAGAAGGTTTTGTGCCTTAAGAATGGGACCTGCTTCCCTCCTATTTATTGTGTTAATTTATACAGTGATTACCATGGAAATGTCTCTTGTATTTTTTTTTTGTACATAGTTTACGGTTGATTGTTGTAAATAAGTTTTTCTTGTATATAAAGTAAACATGTTTCTGAGCTTCCAGTAAAGATTCTCTGTTACTGATTTCATTGTGTGAGAGGCCTGCAGTGCCCATCTGGTGGGAACCAGCTAATAAAAATCTGTGCTGTGATAAAATGGCTCTATCCCCAGTTGCATCAGAAGTTCAGCTGTTCCTTAGAGAGGAGTGAAGTGATACATGTGATTGTTGTAGATGGCTTTTGTAGCATTTCTTTGCACTGCTGTAATTGGCATGGAATAGAAAATATTGTGTAGTTCATTTTTATTAACTATATTTCTGCAGGGGGCAAGAGATGTTTTAAACATGGTGGTTATACTGCTGCTCATCCTGATCTTAGCTCCCCTGTCTGTGAACCCACAGCTAGATGTGGAGACACTCTCTGAAGCTCAGAAGGCTGTTTGTTAGTTACCTCCATGTGCTTGTAGACCTTGTACAAGCAAGGTCTTGTATGGTGTGACCATCTCTTCCTGGTCATGGAGGTGCAGTGCCCTGATGAGAGGGGAACAGTTGTTTCTCTGTTCCAGTTTGGCCTCTTCAGTTTAATATATACAGTAACTGGAATAAGTAAAAGTGCATTTACAAAAACATGGGAAAAATTAATTTTCTCATGAAATGTAGAAATTAACTGCCATAAAATTATACCTGTAAATGTGAAACAAAAATATTTTGAGATATTTGGGTGAGCAGTCTATGGGTTGGATTGTGATGAACTTCCATTTGTACAGATTCATGTGTTCATAAGCAACTGACAAGAAACTTCCAGCAGATAAATTTAAACTGAGAGAATGGTCACACAGTTCCATAGTATTGCAAAGTAAATGGAAATTAACTTCTATAGTTGTGAATATTTTCTGTGCAGAAAAGACCTTTGTGCTTGATAGGTAAACTGAAAGAATTACTTTGTGTGGAGGGAATACTTAATTGACAGGAACGTAAGAAACTACAGTAATGTTATATACTGTTGCAAGATGCAAATGGGACAGTTGATCGTGAAAATGTTAGTTACCTAGTCCTAGTAAGAAGGAGAAAAGAAGAAATGTTGCCTTTACTCACACATGTGCCAGATCTGAGTCTTTGCATTAAGTAGCACCACAGACCATACAGAGAATACAGCAGCAGGGAGGCAGGAGATATGTTTACTCCTCTGGTGCAAGTAATTTGCTTTGGTCTTTTATTTATGTGGCAGAAACCAGCAGCAAGAAACTATTTGCCCAGTCAGTGTATGATTACTTGGATATCAGACCTCCTGCTCAGGGCTGCCGCTGTCCTCTTGTCTTGATTAATGGATTGTGGGAGGGTGGAGTGGGTTTGGAGGGAGGTGGGCTGTAAAGATCTTGAAGTACCATTGGCAGCTTTTTTTTAAAAAAATATTCTGCTGCTCTTTACCTTGCCCTGCATGTTGTTGGATTGAGTTTTTTAAATGTTCTCTTTTTTTAATACAGTGTAAAGCATCAGGAATATTGAGAAGTCAGGGAAATCCTGCTCCCACAAATGGGCAGCAGTGGAAATGAACTGGTTTAGAAGATATGTCATTCTTTATGTGTAAAGCAGCTTCAGAGTCACAAGGTAAATTCTTTGTTTCGCTGCTGTGTGCCTGGTTGGGATAAATAACTGTGCACCCACCAACTGGGCCTTGAGCAACTTGAGATGTGTTGTTCTGACATGGGAAGAATTAAAAGGATCTGAGACCACAAAAAGTGAAATTTCATGTTAGTAGCAGCTAAAAGATCCATGGCAGTTCTTTAGCAACTTTTATCTGAAGAGCTCCAGCATTTTGCTACTTACCAAATGACCTGGAAGGTAGTAAATCTTCACAAGAAAGAGAAGTAGAGGAGTTTGCACGTGACCTAAATCACACCAGATCTGCTGCCTTCAGAGTAAAATATGAGTGAGTTGTGGCCTGTGACTTTTCCTCTGGAAAGTAGTGAGGGAGTGATTTCAGGCCTCTTGCCCTTTATGAGCAGGTTGGCTCATGGGCTGCACTGCTGGCAGGGGGATTGGAGCAAGTTGTGGAAGACACCTTTGGTTACAGGCTGTGCAGAGCTGGACCCCCAGGCAGGTGCAAGCAGACACCAAACAGGGAGGTAACGGGCCAGGGGGAACTGTCATAGGATCTCTGCACAGGTTGACCAACTCCTTTTGCTCCCAGGCTACAAACTGTATTCACAGCAGCACTTGCCAGCAGCCTGCTGAGGGTGTTCTGTGAGCTGCCTCCCTACAGAGGGCTTTCTGTTGTATTCCTGGAAGTGCGGTCCTGTGAACTGGGCAAAACCTATGCCTCCAAGGACCTTTGAAGAACAGCCTGAGGAGACTAGTGTTTCAGCTTGGTCTCCTAGGGAAGCAAGGGCAGGCTGGTCTGTCTGGTGCTGTGTTTATCCACATATCTTTCCCTTTTAATGCTTGTTTGGAACGTAGCTGTCTCATTTCAGATTATTAATGGTTCACAGAACATTATGTTTCAACAGGTCTTGAAAGAAATCAGTACCTGGGATGAAAGGGAGACCATGGTGGTGCTCTGTCAGGGAGAGGATCCAGTGTGCTTATAGGAAGTAGTCTTATTGCTGTTTTTTGCTCAGTGAATTATTTAGATTTGTTACAAGATAAAAGCTGTGATGGTGAAGTAGGAAGAACTGAGGGATGCAACACAAGATTGATTAATGAATAAATTTTCAGGCCTTCTAGCTTTGCAACCTAAGCAAAGCTAGAAGCTTCCCCTCTCATATAAAAATTTCATTTGTCTATAATATATATAATTTATGGAAATTTACATTTTAAATTATTATTTCAATTTGGAAAAAAAATAAATAAATCTAGAAGTGTATTGGCACTCCTGGCTAAGCAGCTAAAGGCTGAGAATAAATTTGAGAGTTTTCCAGAAGCTGTCCTGTAAAAGAGGCAAAGCCAAAGCATTTGCCTTTTTTATACCCAGGGGAAAAAGGAAGGACAAAGTAGTGCAGTCTGGCATGCTCTTCCCTTCAGCTTTTAAGAGGGTATATCTTTAAGCTGTGACACTTGAAAGATCCGTGATACTTCTTTACTTCAGTGAGGTGATTTCCTTTGATTATTAATGCCTATTTGTAACGCTGTGAATCAGAACTGCCCATAGCGCTAACTAAAATGAAGAGAAGCCTTTGTCATGCCAATCTCCCATCAAGTTTCTCTTTACCCTCTTACAGTCCTCATCGGAAAAATCACTATTGTTTTAATGAAGGAATTAGTGAGTTCAACACTTATTGTTTAGACCTGAAAGGGTTCAGTGGTGTGCAAAGCTGATACCTTGAAATATTCTGGAACATCTTTTCTTCAGTCCTCTGCACCTGGAGTCAAATGATTACCAAGAGATGGCTTTTAAGATATGTATTTCTGCACTGCAGCAGCAAGAAAAATAGGAAAACAGAAATACGAACTCCACAAACAACAAGGGATGATGAAGACTGTAACAATTCTTTCTGTGTATCAGTATACATTTTAAATATATATATTTTAGGAGTCCAATGCACTGGTTTATATGTTTTAGACTGGCAGTTGGTGGTGCATGTCCTAAATCTCCAACCCCATACCAAGTCCTAGAAACAAAAATATTCTGAGATACATAACTTCTGGTAGCCAAGTGCTATTTCTGGGTAGTGATGGCAGCTACAAATACTGAGTAACAATGGACTATATGGTACTGCACTTGTTGCCTTTTCCTGTTACATGTTTCCTGTCTTCAGATGTATTTCATAAACTTAATTTTCAGGAAAAAATCTGTACTCAATCTCAGCTGACATTTTCTTGTTGGATCGCTGAACTGAGGATAAAGAATATCTCAGTAGAGCTCCACAGGGCACGCATCTTCCCCAGCTGTAATTTTGGATACTGCAATACTTTTTTTTTAACAGAAGTCCCAAATGGATAAAACTTTGAAACCTTTGTTTAAAGAGATCCTGGTTGCAAGAAATTCCATGGCCAAGTTTTTAAGGGAAAAAGAAAGTAAGTTTTATAAACAATCAAAGCTCTTCTAAACAGTGTCATTGGACGTGAGCTGTCCTAGGGAAGCCAACTTTTTCCTGAGGGTTGGTGGCACTTCCTCCAATGGAGGATCCCTAAGGACACACATTTGCTCAGGTACTTTGCGTGAAGATGTCACGTGCTGCACGGCTCGCAGAGGTGCCACTTCACAAACTGCTTTCAGAGGAGGGGAACACACTGGCTCATACCGTCTCCAATGCAAGAAAATTTCTGAAAAGGATTGTGTTTTTTCTCTAAAATGCTTAATATTCAAAATTCAGTGGAAGAGTTTGTGCAAGTGAGTGCTAAATCAGCACACCAAAAGATGCAGTATGCTGGTACAAGCTTCTTGTTCTTCCTCCTCACAGGCCATGAGAGGGGTTAGTTGCCTTGGTTGTTCAGTGGAGGAACTTTTGATGAAAATGTAAAGTGGAAGAACTATAAAAATACAAATACGCATCCCTTTTGGGTAATTGTGTGCTTTGATAAGGTGGTAGGATCTCTCAAGAGACCTCAGCACTTGGTGGTTATGCTTGCAAACTAAATAATTTCTACTTGCCAGAGAATCAACAGAAAAAAGAGAAAAAGGCAGAGTAGATGCCTGAACTGTTTCACTTTTCTCTTGCATGCAGGTAAATTGTCAGTCTCCCAGTGAGCACTGTTTGTTTAATGACTAAAAAGAAAGCACTTCATATCACTCCAAAGAGTAAATACCTGAAGTTATGGATTAACTAAGTTCCAGCAGAGCTCATGGTGGAAGAATAGATCCCGCTGATTCACACTGAATAAAGCAGTAAGTGCTTCAAAAGTATTGTATCCTTCAGGATTTCAAAGTGCAGCTTGTTTTAATGAAGCATAAAGCTTGTCAAAAATGTCCAGTGACAAGGGGAGGAAGTTTGGGCAGGCAAGATGTGTTCTGAGAGAGCTGCTGGTGGGTTAATGGGAACTAGTAAACCAGTCTGGAGGGCCTCTAGTGTACGGTTGTTTTGGAGCCGGAATCAGAGAAAGGCACAACACAGCACTGGGTGAGGGAGCTGCTCTGAGAAAAACAGAGAAGGAGCTGAGCTGTTGAACTAGAAACTCGGCAGCATGGGGGTCACACTGCAGCTCTGCAGCACACTCCCCTTCACACCTACCTTCTCTTATTCAGGTGACTCCTGTTTTGCAGTATGTGGAAGCTCCTCACCACAGGGGTGCTGCTGGCTGCCTGTTCTTCACAAGTCTGTAGTACCTCAAGTAAGTTTTCATTTTAGGGACACCCTTTACATTTTCTCAGTCACTGCAAGGGTGTTTCCTATACCTCTGTCAGTCGTGGAGAATGGCTGGAATCGTTCCCATTAGGGGGGTTTGAGTTTCTCTAGCAAAGATTGACAGACACAGTGCTGGGCCATGATGGCTGCCTGGTCACAGAAATCATGAGCCCTTCGCGCTGTTTGAGTACCACAGAGCAGAGGGTGGAGCTTTCTTCTGCAACAAAGCACTGGCTGCCCATGGTTTCTGGGGTAGTCTCTCTTGCTGTGCTAGAGTAGGGCTTTTGCTCTCATAGTGTCCTTTGGGAAGGACCACTACCAGTTTTCAGCCAGCTCTTTTCCCATGTTATGCTTTCATGTTTTTGCTTCCAGTATTTTACAGCAATAGAGATGCAAACCAAGTCTTGAAAATCCAGAAGCGGGCAAACTCTTTTCTGGAGGAGCTCAAACCGGGCTCTGTGGAGCGTGAGTGCACTGAAGAACAGTGTGACTTTGAGGAGGCCAGTGAGATATTTGAAACCAAGGAATTAACAGTAAGTTGTGTTTTTTAAGGATGAGTGTGGGACTGAACCAATGAACTGTTTTTCTCCAACTACTGCAATCCAGGGCATAGGAGATCTTGCTGTCGGCACTTAACAATCATCACTCCTGACTCCGAAGGTGTAGGCATGGCTTTGAATGTGATGGTGTTATGGTGATTGTCAAGTTACCACCTGTATAGGCAACAAACTTGGCTGCTCATGCACGTCCCACCTGACCTAACTGTGAAGTTTAGGTCTCACCCAATCTGTGCTAGACTCCGTTGGCTGTTCTTGCTATCACTGAGTTTGTCCCAGTCTTTTGCCCTCTGTTGTCCAATTGCCAGCCCTCGCTGCCTTTCCGTGTATCTCCCCAGTCTTCTACCTGTGCCTGACAAACATTTCTGTTATCACTTCATAAATCTCATACTTCTCCAAATCTCATACTTTCAAATGGACAGTACCTTTAGTGTCAACATCACTGAATCCTGCCCCTTTCCACACCAACTGTTGTGTTGTCTCGGACTTTTGTTGTTGTGTTATGCTTTCCACAAAGAGAGGGCTTTCCACAAAGGAAGAACCAGTCCTTGCTGTCTCTCAGACCCCAGAGTGGAGTGGGGTCTGCCTTCATGATGCCCATGTTTTGTCTAACTGGGCACAAATAAGCTGTGCATTCAACTACATAGGTGACTTACCTGGCAGTTAGTGGCAGGAAAACAGAAGCTGTGGAGATACTGAGGGATTGTGATGCTGGTGGGTCTGCAAGAAGGGCAGGGGGATCTGTACTGAGTACAGGCAATACGTGAACGTCCAGGTTGGTCAGTTTTGTTGGTTTGTAGGTGTGCACACTCACTATGCTGTCTAGAAGAATAAGACCAATGCTGTTGACTGGGGTGCTGTGGTGTGTTGGCCAAGACATAAGACTTTAAATCCCTCACATGTTAAAAGTCTGTTTCTAGCTTTAATATAAGTTTTGTTTCTCCACAGCTGAATTTTTGGAGCAAGTATGTAGGTAAGTAAAAGACTTTCCTGATCACTTCTCTGCATTTTCTCAAGAGTGACTGGTTCTCAGCCTTCCTTTTGCCATGTATCACATACTGATTCAAATTCTCATTCTTTCTTAAATGAGGGGTGCAAAGGATATTATCCTGTTCTATCATACAAGCAGCCTCCTCAAAAACTTGAGGTACATCTGTGTCTCTCATGAAGCATCTCCCCAGAGCTAAGGCATTGGTCAAAAGTGCTCTCTGAAGATCTAACCCTGCCTGATGTGGTCCAAAGAGGAGCCCCACCCCTGCTCTTTACTCCCACATTAACCTGCCTCTGCTGTGTCTGCCTCAGGATTTGTTCGTTCTTCCTGTTCTGCCCACTCCACTCACTGCAGCTGTCATTCAGAATCTAGACAAATGCCCTGTCTCTGGGCCAGTGCCACAGAGGTATTGCCACTCGGTGGCAGAAAACATGGGCAATCTTGGGAATCTGGGGAGGGTCTGATCATGTTAGTGTTTGATCTGTGAGCTCTCTATGATTCAGGGACTGCGTTTTCCTGCCTCTGTTTCAGATGGAGATCAGTGTGACCCACAGCCTTGTTCCAATGGGATCTGCAAGGACAACATTGGAAAATTTTCCTGCATCTGTAACAAAGGCTGGGAGGGTTTTTTGTGCAATTATGGTAATGCCTTTTAATCCACTGAAAAATAACATTCTTTGTGACAGGGATCTCTGTGTAATGGGAAACAACACTTTTGCCATTGTGTAGTATATTCACTTTGTTGACTAATGTGATTTTTGTTTCATGAGGTTTCAGATTCCTCTTTTGTTTAATTTCTATGTGGTAAACGGATTATCCATGCTTATCTAGAGCAGAATGAACTTCATGTTACCATGGGAGAGGTTTGGAGATCTGAGATATGTAAATCTTACAAAAGTAATGGAAATCATTCTGTAAAGTGAAGTTTTCATTTATTTGAGAACTGTTAAGCACAGGGATTGTGATGGTGGTGTTTTACAGTACAGGGGAAAAAAAAAATCCATGGCAAATATGTGATTATCATGGCTGTGACAATTTCTTCCTTGACAATGCTGGAGCATGTGTCAGGTTATCAATGCCTTTCACTCTCTGACTTGCAGTCAGTAACAGTGAATGTTTTGTTCTCTGGTCTGCCTGTCCTGACAGTAATCTCTGTTTCTCCATCTTCCCGCTGCATTATTCTGGACCAAGGTCTGTTTGCTGTCTCGGTGCCCCAGTGCCATTAAAGCTACATCTGTAATCCCAAATCCATTGCCAGCTCTCTCTCACTTGAATCACAATGTCATTTTTCCACTTTACCTCAACTCTTTGGCTTTCTATCTTTTCATGTCACTCTTGCTGTTCATTTTTTTCCACAGTGGTAAAACACACCAACTGTTCTGTCAATAATGGAGGCTGTGAACATTTCTGCAAGGATGACCCTGCCAACCAGTGCCGCTTTTGCAGCTGTGCGTCTGGGTATCAGCTGGCAAATGACCATACCACATGCGAGCCTGTAGGTAAGAGGAGGATGTTTGTAGTTCAGCTTTTGACAGAGGGTTAATCAAACATGAAGTAAGAGGGTTTTATGGGAGAATTGTCCATGCAGAGTAGCTGTGCCTGCATTTCCTAACTCCATACCCACTTTATGGCCTTAACCCATGTTCGGGTCCAGAGGAGGGACACAAAGATGATCAGAGGGCTGGAACATCTCTCCTACGAGGACAAGCTGAGGGAGCTGGGGTTGTTCAGCCTGGAGAAGGCTCCAGGGAGACCAATTAGTGACATTCCAGAACCTGAAGGGAGCTACAGGAAGGCTGGAGAGGGGCTGTTTACAAGGACCTGTAGTGAAAGGATGAGGGGTAATGGGTTTAAATTAGATAAGAGTAGATTTAGATTGGATATCAGGAAGAAATTCTTTACCTTGAGGGTGGTAGAACAGTGGAATAGGCTTCCCAGGGAGGTGGTTGAGGCCCCATCCCTGGAGATAATTCAAGGTAAGATTGGACAAGTCTCTGAGCAGCCTGGTCTAGTTGAGGGTATCCCTGCTCATTGCAGGGGGCCTGGACTAGATGACCTTTGGAGGTCCCTTCTAGCCCTAGCCATTCTATGATTCTATGATTTGCCTCATTGAGACTTAGAGGGAATCAGGAAACTGCTGCCTCTGCAAATCACTGAGGGACTTCCACAAAGCCACTGATTAGTATTAGCTAGGTTAGAGAGATGGACGGAGTGCTTGAGAAAGAGGCTTTGTACTGGGTGAACTGATCTTTGTTAGTTAACTTCTCTGCATTTTCTGTAGTGGAGTTCCCCTGTGGAAGAGTGAAAGCGGACTTCATTGAAGCCGTAGCAGGGTTCAATATTCGGCTCATTGAGGGAAAAGTAGGAAGAAGAGGAGACAGCCCTTGGCAAGTAAGGAGAGTTTTTCACCACAAATATTTCAGGCTATTCCCAAACTGCTTTGCCTGCCTAGCAGCCCCAGAACAGCTCCTACATTACTAGTGGTGCTGTCACATGAAGCTAAGATTCCCTGAGCTTAGCTTTTTCTAAAGCAACCCAAATGTTGGAATAATGGCAAAAAGTAGTTTAATCTCTTGACCTTCTAACTGTTGACAGGTTTTTTACCTTACCTTTCTGACAATATCAAGTGTAGGTAAGTGATGACCTTACCTTACAAGTAGGTAAGTGATGACACTTACCTACTCTGTAGCTCCATCATGGGGAAGGCCACTTAATCACTGCAGCTTATGCTGCCTGATGTGTGCTCCAGGTGCTGTAACAGCCTTGTGGTAGGAGTCTGAGGTCATATTCTGCCCCTTTCTGCATAGACCCATTCTTATAAACGTCATCTGTCACATGATCAGGTTTGCAGATTTAATCAGCAAAATATGCCATAGCTTTACAGAGCAGGTTAGATCATCACAGAGAATAGGGAGACCTTGCAGAGCTTGTTGTGGAACTAGTGATTGCATATCACTATTATCACTAGTCCAGTTCTCTTTGACATTAAAGGCCCTTTTACACCATAGCATGAGAGTTGCAGCCAGAGGTGACAGACTATCTCTGGTCTGTTGTGGACACAAGAATAATCCCCTCATCTGAGCTCTGTGTTTCAAAGCTTTGAAGTATCAAAGTGCTTCTTTGCTGTGACCAGCATCATTTCATGCTGATTTGGATGAAGCCAGCCCTCACTGAGGAGGAATGTTCAAAACAGAGACCTTCTTATTTATAGCACTTTTGTCCCACTGTAGAACTTTGGCTTCAATGACAATGACAAGCTTTGATTCTTGCTCCAGCCAGGCATTTTGCGCCACAAAGAAAGTGTACAATTATTTTTGTGAGTCACAGTGTCAGACCTCTCTCTTTTTGTTTCAGATTATGCTGCAAAATAGCAAAGGGAAATTTCTGTGTGGGGGTGTTCTCATCCATCCATCTTGGGTCCTAACGGCAGCACACTGCATTGAAGCGGAAGAGGCACTCAAAGTAAGAATTGGTATGGCAAAAAAAGTCTGTCCTTGTTTTTTTTTTTTAATATAACAGTTTCATCCCAAAGATTTATCATCTCAGGAGAAAACCTAGCAGGTTATGAAGACAAAAGTCTTGGTTGCAGGAGTAGGTTGTCTAGGCATTATTTACTAGGCACTTTAGCACAAAGCAAAGAAGTTTAGTAAAAATCCCATTTCATTTGAGTCACTATCAGCCATACTGTGGAAGTAAGCTGATGTCTGCTGAGTACTGCTGCTTCTCTGTAAAGTAGAAAGACTTGATCTCTTCTGGATGTGTTTTTCTGGTAAAGAAAATATATACGGTTATCCCAATACTAAAAAAAAAATTAATTTTAGTCCCAGGAAAATAATGTCACAGTGTCTTTTCCTGCATTTTCATACATTTGAACACCATTACTTAAGAGAGTTTCAGCAGAGAAGGAGGTGCTGCAGAATGGCAATACTGCCTTTACTGGCAAAGCTGCTCTCAAGCATGAGAAAATCTCTGTCAAATACAGTACTGCACCTGAATTAACAGACAAAAGCATAAAGGATAAATGGAAAAGCAGGTGATATAGCCATGGGTCCTCTTTGTGCCAGAATACCACCTTTTCCAGAGGGGAACATCAAAGTAGAAGCGTGTGTGTGACAGTTTGGAAATAGGCATACTGGCTATACATCTCTAAGCACTTCCAGTTACAAGTAATTTCCTTCCTGTTTAAGTGATTGCCAGTATATGTATTTAGTTTTAGTAAGACCCAAGAAGAAGAAGCCTGTGCAGTTGGCTTGGTAAAGTATCTTGAAATATTTTAGAGGAAAAACAACTGTCCTGTATGCTGTTTGAATGCTCTGCAGTGGCTAGATGTGATTAGAAAGGGTCAGCAGAAAAATGCTAACTAGGGTAAGTGTTGAGGCTACACTTAAATTACTCCACCTAAGCCTGAGACTTCACCAACAGAGGAGACATTCTTCTTCAAATGATAGTCCAGGTCAAGCAGAAGGGAGCCTTTTTAAGACCCAGCCTAACATCACACAGTTGTCTGTTTACATGTATCTTTTGGGCATTTCACAGCCACCAAAAAAGCAGTTCTTGTGGGAAAAACATGCTCTAAACTCTAGAGACATCTAGTGAGATACATGGAACAAGAGTTTTGAATGGAGACATCTCTGGGTCTGTGGGGGCAGGAGTGAGCTCCATAACAATATTGAGGGTGTTTGTACTGAGACTGCAGAGGTGATGAGACTCAACCTGCCTCTTGTCAGCCACTGTTCAGGACTTGTCCCACTGCAGCAATTTGATTGCTATCCATAAAAGCAAAACTGGAAGGGAAGCTGGCATCTGTCTTTGCACTCATGAACCTAGGGAGTATAAGCCGGACTCATATGGCTTTTTAGTGTCTCAAGTGAAAAGTTAAATCTCAGAGTAACTGAAGCTTTGGGACACAGATTTGAGAACAACCCAGTTTCATGTTTATGCCTCTTGTTCCTGCATCTCCAGCTTAAGAGCATCCAGAATCTGTTCAGAGCTCCAAGAAAATAGAGCAGATATGTAAATGTAAAGATTCAATTAAAAATACTCTCTCATTTCATATAACAGTTCTCACACTTCCTTGTTTATGTAGATATTCATAATATTTTTATGTCAGCAGCAACTATATGCTTTTCACACAACTTCTAGCTTCAATACATCCAGGTGTGGACAAGACTTTGGAATTTGAAACACAACTAAACTGCCTTCCTCAGAGAAGGCCCAAAGGAGAGCCTTGTATCTGTGAAGACAGGAATAAACCCCTGCCCTTTACCTGCCAGTCAGCTACCAGTGCCAGTGGCTGCAGAGTAGGTAGCAAGGAAATGTGCTCCAGGGGTGCTGTGGACACTCTTGCTACAAAGAGAGGTTGTGATAACAGAAAAACAGATTGGTGAGTGTTAGTTTCATAATAGCAAGTCCTTCAGGCTCTGATACTACTTAATATAGGTGCCCATCAGAGCAATTTCAGCCATCTGCTGTCCTCTGTGGCCAGGTCCATTGGCTGTCTGCAGAAGAGCAAGGGGTGAGACTCAGAAATAATTGGTGCAGAAGTCCAAGACCCAAAGTTGGATTTTTGAGACTCTACTTCTGGAACTACTGTGGATCATAAAGTCCCAGTGCTCAGAGGCATGTAATTTTTAGAGAAGAAAAGTCCCAAACAGCTGCAGTACCATTTGACAGGCTGAAGCACAGGGGAGCTTACACTGAAGCAAGTGACTTCTGAAGACCTTGGTGACACAAAACTGGAGCAACTTGGCTTTAGATTTCAGGGATTCAAATAAGACTAAAAGAAAGCAAATTTAATAGGGAAGGGGAACAAATTTGAAGGATAGTATTGTGAAATACACATTTGAGAAGGTGGTGATAAAGGCAACTTCCAGCTCACTTATAGAGAGACTGAGAAAGAAAGCCCCTAATATCTGTGATTCTGTGATTCTGTGAAAGGACTCTTCTGTCACACACATGCAGTATGGGCAGAGGTGAGGTGTCAACCTGGATGTTCTGCCACCTCATTTGCTTGCCTATGTGCCTGCCTGCATCTCAAATGTACTTAACAGACAGTTCTCCAAAAAAGTGTTTTTATTAAGTGCATACTGAAGTAGGCCTTGACATGAAGTTTAGATCGACCAGCATCACAGTTCAGAAATGTGACAGCCACTGGTAATTATTCTCAGGGATGTCTCTTCATATCCTACTGGAGAGACCTGTTCCAGTCTTTTGTAGTTTATCATAGGTGACTTGTTCTTGCCTTTCTGGCCATTTTTAACTTACTTTCCTGCTTACTATCCCAAAACTTATTGCCCACAAAGTGGCTGTGACAACCGAGAAGTCTTAAGAAGTAAAAAATGCCTTAAAATACAGATACATGATTTCAGAAGGCAACAGCTGCACCAGTAACTCATCCTTATCTTAGAAATCCCATAGTACAGTCATTCAAGCACTGGTCATGCAGCATAAAGCTCATGTGCTGTTGTGAATGTCTTGCTTTGCTGTATAGTTGCTTTCCCACCTTCTAGTCCTGACTCCAAGAAAATTGGTTTCCTCCTGAAGAAAATCTCTCAAGTTGCACATGTGTATGAACACAAAAGGTCGATCAATACATAGGCATTTCAGTTTCTCAGCGGGTGATCATACCTCCAAGGTACTAATTAATTTAGACTATGTATTCATGATTTAGGTATATATGGAAAGTTTACAATTTGTCCATCTAGTAAGAGTACTGTTAACCTATGACATAAAATGAACAAATGGTTGTATTATGAGGGAAGTAAAAACATGAAGTACATTCCTAAAGCCCGCTGTAATTCAGATTCCCTGGTGTTGACAGTTAAGGAAGATTTGGTAGCATCTGTCATCTTCTTGTTTGCTCTTCCAGGTAAATTCCACCGTATCCGTACTGAGGCAGAAGAGCAAACCATTTGGGTTGATAAATGTGTGAGCCATGAAAATTACACCAAGGAGACCTCGGATAATGACATAGCCATGCTGCACTTGGCTGAGCCCGTGATGTATAACAAATACGCACTGCCCATCTGTCTTCCCACCCGTGATCTGGCAGAACAGGAGCTGACAAGAAGTGGGAAGCAGATGGTGGTAACTGGCTGGGGCAGCACGAGTGATAGTAACCAGAATTTCTCTACTTTCCTCAGTCATATTGAAATTCCCATCGTTCCCCGGAACAAGTGTGCCCAGGCAATGAGATTTCATATTTCTGACAACATGCTGTGTGCTGGAAGCTTAGGAGACAAAAAAGACGCCTGCATTGGAGACAGTGGAGGCCCCATGATCACGAAATACAGGGATACATGGTTTTTGGTAGGGCTGGTGAGCTGGGGTGAAGGTTGTGGAAGAAAGGAGAAATTTGGAGTCTACACCAAAGTTAGTCAGTATCTTGAGTGGATCCAGCACCACATAGATGAGATGTCAGCTTCTTGGAAGGGTTGATTCTAATAGTGAAATAGTGGAAATCATGGCTATGTGCTAGTGGCAGTATGCAGTGTAATGCACCATCAGATCTTCAGTATTAAATATTGAGTATATGGTAACCTTGTGTACTGTTTTCCTTGGTACCTTGATTTTTTCTTCTTTTTTACATTGTTTACATTGGTTAGTGTCCATGTTATTTGTAGTGTGGTCTTACCCCTCACAGGCAAGAAATAGTACCCTGTTACACTGAGAAGCTGTACAGCATTGTAGAAAATGAGATAGTCCATGGCCAGATAATTCCATCTTTGAAGTGTAAACTGAATTGGTTGGGATGGGGGGCAGGAGGGGACAGAGAAAAGTGCCTTAACAATCACCATAGTGATATAGTTCTGTCATTCCAGCTTTACTTTGACATACTGGCCACAGTAACTGTTTTGATTTGCGCTGTATTTGTATTCATTTTTCTGTCAGAACAATGAAATTTTAATATCATCACTGTCTCCACTTACATCTTGCTGCAATGCTCAATAGATTCAGTTGATTCTGCAGGTCACTAGAATTTTTAAGTATTTTCTGTTCTTTGCATACTCGATGCCTGATTTTAATCCCACAGACTTCCTTAAAAGTCAAGGAGAATTGTAGTATTACTAAAAAAAAAAAAATAAAAATTCCAAGCTTTTTCATCTTCTATTTATCCTAAACTCCATAATTCTCTTCTGATTAACAGGCTGAGAAAACACCTTTGTTCACTCCTATCAGAGGTGATCAGCTGCAGGCTATATTATCATTAGTAATACTTACTGATAAATATATGTGTATGTTTGTATCTTTATGTCTGTATGTATATCAGTAAATAAAATAAAGATACATAGTAAATAGCAATAGTCAAAAGGAAGTGATCATAGATTAGATAATGAAAATACTGCATTTTAGACTGGTTATTAATCTTGGCATTTAAGCCTGTTAAATATAATTAATCTTGTAGGAAAAGAAAAAAATCTAAATTAACTCTGACATAGTGATATGTGTTTCCAACATCTCAGTCGGGATTTGGAAGTGTGTCTGGATCACTGTGAAGAACTTCAGTCTGCTTTTGTGATGAGATTGTTAAATGAAAAGAGACATAGGCACAACAGAATTGGTTAAGGATTTGTAAGAAATGTAATATGGTGTCAGCAAAGAGGTTTAATACCTCTTAATCTGTAGATGTAGAAGCTGCTTCCATGCTTATTAAGCAAGTGCTGAAGTTGATTCATGTATTAAAGAAGTAACAGGCTAAGGGCTTCATGTTGGAGGTAAGCTGAGCAGCAGATACCATCAACCAGCTCTCTGTCTCACTGCCTCTTTCTTTTTTCCCCCCCTCCCCTTTTTTGTTTGGGCCTGGATTTAAGGATCAACTGATGTTAAAGAATAATGCTTTGAACAGCAGCCTTCCAGCCAGGGCCTACACCAAGAATATGTGCTTCCAAGAAGGCCAAAGTAGCAAGTCATTGAATTTGGAGAAACATTATTGTGTTTAATGGGTCTAATTAAAGGTAGAAACTGTAATGTTAGGAATAGCTGTGACTATTACAGGGCAATATTTGCTTTCCTGCAGGTGACTGCTGTGAATCCTCCTACACACTTACAGCTCTGCATATTTCAACAGATGTTTACAGAGCAGCTTGTGTATTCTCCAGATCTGTTGGTCTTACCTACTGAAAGTGTCACAAATCTTCCCTTAAAAATTCCCGATTTTCCTGAAGAAATGTGTTGCAAATAAGTGGCTTTTATTGTTGGAGGATGTTAAGGACTTTATATATATATATATATATATATATATATATATACACATGCAAGTGTGTGGAAACACAGGATTTTCTTCTGATTTTGGATTTCAAATGTGTTTCATAGAATCTAGATGGTTGTCTCTCTCCTCTGTCAATATTTGTGACTGGTTAATGATCAATCTCTTGACCTCATGGCTGTTCCTGGTGTACATCCAAATCTCTCTCCTGTCTTCCTCTAAAAAAAAAATAAGAAAAAAGTGAGTATAATTGTATGGTTCTGTGTAAAGTGAATGCATGCTGGTATCTGTGTTATTGAAATTGTGATACAGGTAGCCAAGAGGTATGTGCTACCAAAACCTGGTAAATTATTTAGCTGGGGAAGGTAATAGGAAGACATACAAACTTCTGTCTTGTACCTTTCACTGCCAGGTATGTGGTGGATGGTTTTCTCACTGGGGTTTGTGATACAGACCACCAGCAATGACATGGCACCTGCTGCCATCAGGAGCTGCTGGCTGAGGTGTGCAGCCAAGGCCGGGCAGTCCTCACAGTTGAAATAAGGCTGTTGCTGGAACTGGCTTCTGCTCACGCTTGGCCTGATCCGGGGGTCCTATGGTCACCAGGCTCTATTACTTCTCTGGGTTGTGGATCAGGCCCAACACCACATCCTGGGCTCAGACAATCTCTGCGCATTGCCTTGGGAACTATTGGGATTCCTATTGTAGTGTGTGACATTGGTATGGCTTGGGGAAGCAATGGGCATCAGAGCAAAATGAACTGGGTAGAATTTGATTTATTTGCCCCTTCTCTTGTTCTCTTGCTTCTACTTCTTCATCTTTGTTGCAGGCTAATTCACCCTTGGTTTTTTTTCTGGCAATATACCAATTTTCATTTTTCCCCTGAAGGACATAAGCAGGAGTCAGAGTATTCAGAATGCTCACTAAAATGGAGAGCAGTTCCTCACTTGTGATGTTTCTCCTACTTGTGTGCTCCATCAACAGCAGCTCTCCGCTTTCATATTCAGGTAGCTATTTCTGGATTACTTTATTAATTGTCTTGTTGTGTCAATCTTGGTATTTAAACTGAAACTGCATTCCTTTTCTGAACACAAAGTCCTGTGGGTTAAAGAATCACCTCCTGAAAAGCACAAGAAAAGATGAGTATTCATACATATCTTTCCAAGAGAAACCATCCTTTCCTAACTACAATAGATGATACTAAGCTGAGTGGTGCAGTTGACATGCCAGAGGGACTGGATGCCATCCAGAGGGACCTGGACAGGCTGAAGAGGTGGGCTCAGGTGAACCTCATGAGGTTCAACAGGACCAAGTGCAGGGTCCTGCACTTGGCTGGGGCAACCAGCATTACCAATATAGAATGGGAGAATACATGCTAGAGAGCAGTCCTTTGGAAAAAGACTTGGGGTTATTAATAAATTAAAAGCTGGCCATGAGCCCCTAATGTTCCATGGCAGCCCAGAAGGCCAAGTCCTGGGCTGCATCAAAAGAAGTGTGGTGAGCAGATCAGGAGAGGTGATTCTGCCTCTCTACTCTGCCCTGTTGAGACCTCGTCTGGAGTCCTTTGTCCAGATCTGGACCCCCAAACACAAGAAGAACATGGACCTGTTGGACCATATCTAGAGGAGAGTTACAAAAATGATGAGAGGGCTGGAGCACCTCTCCTATGAAGTCCGGCTGAGAGAGTTGGGGTTGTTCAGCCTGAAGAAGAGGAGGCTCTGGGGGAAATAATAATAGCACCTTCCAGTACGGTGGCTGTAACAATGATGATTTGTTGTCTTCCAGTAACAACTGTTCCATTTTCTTTTCCAGTGTTTGTGAGAAAAGATGAAGCACATGAGGTGTTGAAAGTCCATAAACGTGCTAACTATTTTCTAGAAGAGATTCGTCCAGGGAACTTGGAAAGAGAATGCAATGAGGAAAAGTGTTCATTTGAGGAGGCTAAAGAGATTTTCCATTCACAGGAGAAAACGGTGAGAAATTTCATTACAGGAAAAACAGTGGCAAGTTAACAGTGAGCTGTAAGAAATCCTTCCCAAGCCACCCGGCATGGCTCTGACAGGGCTGTGCCCATGGATTCTGCAACAAAGTCAGTGGTCCTGTGAGATCTCATTTTCTGAGTGCTTAGTCTGTTGTGTAACCCAAAAGTCCTTAAAAAGTCCAAAATATGTTTCTGTGAGAGGGGCAATCCAACAGCATGATTCTGATGTTCAGAAGCCACTTGCTTGATCAGATCCCTCCCATTACAGAGGAGGAGCAGCTCCTTCCCAGGGCTTGGTAGCTGGGCAGCTGGGCTGTGGGCATCCTGCTGGGGACCTGCTGCTGAAGTGGGAGTTTGAACTGCAGTTTTAAATAGAGGTGCCTAATTTCACTTATGTCTACCCCAAGTTGCTTTAGGGGATGTCTTCCGTAGCAGGGAGTGCATGGACACATTTTCTGGGGAGGACACAGGGTGTGTCTCTTGAACCTCCTAGGCTGATGCCACAAACTTCTTGCTGGCTTGAGCATTTATGGAGCTGAGATATAAGTTTAAATTTATTTTTTTTTTGCATGCTGTGGCTGGTGTGTGATGCAAACCAAAGTGAGGTGTGTGGTAATGATCAGGAAATCTGCTCTGAAAATGTATGTTATTGTTCTAATCAAAATGTTAATGTTACATACAACCTAACAGTTTTTGAAATTATATCTACAGTAACAAATATATTCTCATTTGTGATTTCTTATTGCAGATGGAGTTTTGGTTCAATTACAAAGGTAAATACAAAAGGAAATTTTAAAAAAAATTGTTTTCTCCCTTCTGAGTACAAAGAAATTAATGTGGCTTCTCTTAATTCCTGGAATTACACTATGCCATGTTTCTTCTTCTTAGGTTTAAATCCATGTAGTACAAATCCCTGTAACAATGGTGGAGTCTGCAAAATAAGACACTACAATTACTTCTGCATGTGCCCCCCAAAATTTAGTGGAACCAACTGTGAAAAAGGTGAGTACAGGAACAGACACATTGACATTCACTGTGAAGGATGGATTAAGGCTAGAATTCGCTCCATGGATACTTTAACTGAAACATTGTACAGGGTTCTTGCTGGGGTTATCAGTGGTGATCAGATAATGCCTGATATAGAACTGCTTGGTTGTTCTAGATTCATATATTAAAACAGTGTTTTCTTACATTACACTTGGGGCACCACCACGCTGGGAGGGGAATGGTGTTGTGGCAGTGGAGGTAGCTGCTTCCAGCTCTGCTGTGCAAAGCAGAGGGGAGCACCAGCTCTGTCACACAGCAGCTGCTGCCCTGGGCTCTTGAACTCAGCTGTGCATGTCCTGAGGCAACCAACAGCTGGGGAAATTCCCCTCTGGATCACTCCAGAGTCATAGTAAGTCTAGTAACTCCTGCTGTGGATGCCTGTGCTGGAGATCGCTCATGGCAGGGTCCTCTTCCTCATCAAAGGCTATCAGGTTGGTCAAACATGACCTTGCCTTGGTAAAACTATGCTGATTGCTCCTAATGACACTCAGCCTTGATATGCTTAGAGATGGTGCTGAGGATGACTTGTTCATCACCTTTCCAAGGATGGAGGTGAGGCTGACTGGTCTATAGTTACATAGTTATATAGTTGTCTTCCTTGCACTTTTTGAAGTCTAGAGTGACATTTGCTTTCCTCCAGTCCTCAGGCACCTCTTCTATACCCCACAACTTACCAAAGATGATGGAGGGTGGCCTAGCTGTGACCTCCACCAGCTCCCTTAGCATCCCATCAGGACCTGTGGATTTATGGATGTCCAGGTTTCTTAGTTGGCCCCTAAACCAGTCGTCATCAACTGGTGCAAACTCCTCCTTAATCCTGACTTCCTCTGGGGCCTCAGGGGTCTGGGGCTCCTCAGGACAGAAGACACAAGACATTCAGTACCTCTGCCTTCTTTGTATCCCCTTGTCACCAGGGCAGCCCAACAGTGGGCCCACGTTGCCTCTAGTGTTAGTTCTAACCGAAATGTATTTGAAGAAGCCCTTTCTGTTATTCTTGACCTCTCTTGCAAGATTTAACTCCAAGGAGGCCTTAGATTTCCTAGTTGCCTCCCTACGTCTTCTGACAACAGTCTTATATTCCTCCCACATGTACAGTCCCTCCTTCCATGCTCTGAAGACTCTCTTCTGGCGGCCGGTGAGTGGCGAGAGGCGGCGGGATCGCTGCGGGGAGCGCCACGCTCTGTGCCCATCCTCCCGCCTTTCCTGGCCATGAGGGCCGCCTGCGCTGCCCTATCCGCGGCCGGCGGGGCCGGGCCTGCTGTGGTTTCCGCAGCGGCGTTTGCGGACCTCCCGGCGGGGCAGCCTGTAGCGCCTGGGGCTGCAGCTGGGAGGGTATCGCGGCTCCCGCCTCGGACAGGGCTGCCAAGGCGGCGTGGGGGTGGCGGGGGAGAGACCATTCCAATCCAGTGAGTGCCATTTCCATGGATTTAGTAATCCTCTGAAGGGTTTTCCTCTATAAACTGCCCTGTGTGATTGGGAAGTGCTAGGACATTTTGGCACTGACAGGGGTTCTCTAGTCCAGCAGCGGAGTCTCCATCTCTGGAGACACTCAAGACCCGCCTGGATCTGTTCCTGGGTGACTTGGTCTAGGTGACCCTGCTCTGGCAGGGGGG
>JANHGL010022426.1:0-11877 GCA_024611195.1 Ceyx melanurus
TATATTAATTAATTAATGTAATTAGTTATAATTATTTAATATATTTAATATTAAGAAGAGTATGAAGAGCTTGCACATTACAGGTGTTCCATTCTTACCCATTTTTTTTCCTGTTTTACTTTCAAAGCCACCTGTATCTGAACACATTTGCAGTAGCTCAGGAGGATTATGAGACAAAGAAGCATGTAAAGGAATCAGAAAAAAAAAATAAAAAGATGGAACAGAGACTAGGAAAAGTGCAAGAAGCAAAAAAAAAATGTGTTGGTAAGGAGAAAAATTACAGGACAAGCAAGGACAGGATGATGGTTATAGCAGCACTACTAGGTCTTGAGGTGTGGAGATAGAAGATGAGAGAGAGAAGTCAGCCTGGACAGAAACACATGTGAAATATAATTGTAAGATCTTTCTGGTTTGTTAATACAGAGCCAGGCAAGAATAATATTTATGAAACCCATTCCTTATACTACTCAGCATGTAGGTGTAGTAAAGTACACCTACTGTTCTTGGGTTTCAAGCAAGAAGTAATCCTAACAGTCCTCATGCACACTGGGACAGTGACAGTGATTATGGCTGGAAGGATATGGAAGTGAAATTTTTCTTCTATTTTCATAACCCTTACAGTGGCAAATCCATATTTTGAAGCCTGTTGGGTAAGCTTCTTTTGAAATGGCTTCATTTTTTGCAAACACTACTCTCTCACAGAGTAATTTAACTAACAGTAAACCCTTCTGTTCTGTAAAGCTGCCACTTTATGGATTCTTTCATTATTCCCTTAAATTGAGTTATGACTTTCAACCCTGCTGCTACAAAATGCTGTTTTGCCATCATGTTCATATTGTTTCTTTGGAATGACTACAAGATTTTGTTAAAATTGCTATTAAAATGAGAACATGATTGAAAGACAGATAACAACAAGAAATGTGTTATTGCACTCAGTGCTTTTACTGTTCAGACTTCTTCCCTAACAAGTTAAGACATCTCAGATATGAGCTGAATGACTTTTTTAAAGTTAGCTGAATATATCAGAATAAAGCTTTGCTGTACAAACACAGGATACTACTCACAAGATTTTGGATGTCATTAAATGATAGGTACTTGAAAAATCACATTTTTGTAGTAGTACTTGAAGATTTTTTGTTGTTATCTGTTTCTCAGGACAAAATAATGACAATTCCATATTATAATCTGTGACAGAGTGTATTCTACTACACTTAGAAATAGCTCACAAATCATAGAGCAAATGAAATATGGAATAGAAAGAGAGCACTGCCTCTTTTGAGTAATACAGATGAGTTCTGATTTTATCTATAAACCCACCCAGCCCTGGGGCTGGTGCTGAGGGCTGCTGGACCAGTTGGCCACATACAGGAGTCGACAAGGTCGAGGTGGGCATTATCACCAAGGGATGCTTCCTGGCCTCTTGCTTCCATGCCCCCATCTTTGGGGCTTTGGGGGCTGATTTCTCAAACCACCCTGATGGTCTTGGGGCTCCTTCACCTGAGATGGTGCTGAGTGCCCACAGCCAGCCCACCATCTTATTCCCACATGCCTGGCCTGCTCACGAGGAGATGGGCAAAATACAGTGTGCCCTGCATCCTGACAAACCATTCCTACTCACACCCACCAGACCCAAGAGTGTTCAGGAAGCAATCTGGGATCCATAGTAGCACTCAGCACCAAAGCTGCTGTGGCTGTGTTTGGGGTGGGGAGAGAGGCACAGCTTCCAGCACATTCCAATTGACAACAGCTGGGATGTCTCTGCTCCCAGCAGCTGCCTTTGCTGTGGCCCCACTGCATGGCCTTTCTGTTTGGAAAGCTTTGTTTTGGCTAGGAATGGGGTTGTTGAGCTTTCTTGCACTGAAGTCTCACACAGAGACTTTCCCTTTGCCCATGGCATGTGACCCTGCCAACTTCTGGGCTTGCATCCTCAATAAGAAAAACAACAACATTAAAAAAAAAAAAAAGAAAAAGGTTTTTAAGAAAAAAGAGTTAAGGTTAATTAACCTCAGGTCTGTTCTCAGCAAAGCAAGGCTGCCATGGATAAGTAATAAAAATAACTTCTCAATGGTCCTTGTGTCTGTCAGAGCCTTGCTCTGTGATCTTTCAGTCAAAACCATGAAAGCAGGAGGGGGAGGAGAGGCTGATTTGCTACTGTCCTTTTCTTGTGCATGTGTTCCCAAGGCTGCCCGGCTCTGTCCTTCAAATCATCTCCACCAGTAAATCATTTAGCTCAACCTGTCACTCTTGGCTATTGTGGGGAGACAAAAGCTACCCATTTAACCCCAACCATGGCTGATTCACACTGCAGGGAAGGCAGGCTCACAAAAGGAGGCTAGCAGGGAAGGTGGCAGTTGGGTTGGATTTCATGTAGACTGGTGCTGCTTTTCCCTCTCTTTTTTTTTTTTTTTTCTATTCCTTCTCCCTCTCTGTGCCCCCTCTATTATTTTAAATTAGCAGCCCCTCTCATACTGAGATTGTTTTTTGAAGACCACATGTTTGTCAACATAGCTGTTCTGCTTGAGTAATTTGACCTCAGCCTGACTTCAAAGGTTTGAAAGGGCAAGAAACACACATACCCGTATCAGCATACATCTCTCACCCCTTTCACCTGGGCAGCTTTCTGGACCAGTTTCATTGCTTGGAAAAAAACAACCAAAATAAACTAAAAAAACCCCACCTTAACAGAACATCCAATTAGTCACAGGGAAACAAAGCTATTCTAGTCAACCTACTGTTTGGAGAAATCTGCACTGGAAATATCGGGTTTATTTCACCTGAAGTATTGCTCTAAATCAGCAGCTAAAACTCTGCTACCTCAAATAAAAATAAAAATCTCTGCACATCAAATGGGCATCTGAACAACAGGTTATTTTTCCTGTCAAGAAATCACTCTGCCTTGGTATTTTAAAATTAATAGTCCTTCTACATAGGAGTCAGCAGTAAGTTTAAGACCTCTTTTCCATAATTGCCCCAGCCAAAGCTTATTCTTCATGTAACATCTCCCACCCCCAACCAACCAAAACCCTGAAAAGCTAAACAGGCCATCAGAGAGCAACAAATTCACACAGTGCTGCCAGTAAAATGAAATGTAGAGAGAAACCAAGCAGTAGTGCAGATAATTTAACGATTTATTCTTTTTCCCCATCAAATTCCAGAGTATCCTTAGGGAGCACAGGATCTGCCAGGCAGCAAGCTGTAATGTAGATATAAAATATACCTAAATATCCAGGTTTTATGTTTAATGATACTGTCATTAATCCACAGGCAAATTCAATAATTGCCAAGTGTGTGCTGTTTTAAGGACCAAGCACTGAAGTTCTCAAAGACTCCCAAGCACAAAATACACATCTGTGCTCCTTTAGGATAGTTCTGATTTTTGTTCTGCGTGTAAGATCCAAGAAATTAGTATGTAGCATCTATTTTTTCAGTTCTTTTTAATGTGCCTTTTAACAGCAAGCAGTTTAGGATGTGGTTATTACTTGGTGTGTTAGAGATGTTTATGCTCCCGTGGGGCATTTCAAATGCCTTAAGTCCTCTTTTCGCTATGAGTTGTGTGTCAAAATGTTGGGTTGGATATCAAATTCTCTCCTAGCCCTGTCATTTGGAAGAGCCTTTGTCTGGATGGGTCACTCTTTTGATTCTTTTGTCTTGTTTTTGTGTTCCCCTGACAGGTCTACCCTACACCTTTCTATAGCTAGAAGAGCAAAGCAGAGTTGGAAAAAAATCTGTTTTTTATTAGTGAGTTTGCCATCTCCCTGTAAGCTTTCTCACAGATCCATCTGCACTGAAGGGTAGGGGGCTGGTGTAGAAAATATGCTTTTCCCTGAGACTGCAGAGAATGTGAATTGCCTTCCCTTTCAACCTATGGGCAGCCTCTCCAGATTTCAGCACAAATGGAAGAAATATCTGATTTCCCATTCCATCTGGATTCAGTTTCTTTCTTCCTCTCTGTGTAGTTTCTTGGAGCCAGGGTGGATGGAGCTCACTGGAGGGGCTGCCTGCACATGACTGTGGCAGCACTGGGCACACGGCCAACCTTTCACTCCAGGAGGCTGCAACTGGAATTTAATTAACTTGAACCAAAACACTGAATGGCAAAGAACAAAAGGGTAGGAGTGGAGAAGGAGAGGAGGAAGGGAGGGAGCAGAAAATAATGTTTCCCATACTAGAATCTCATGTTTGGTGATGGTATGGCATGATCATAATGCTGTCCTATATATCTATTTACTAGAACTTAGGTAATATTATATATATATAATATAACTTCTATATTATTCTGTAAATTTTGCCTTTCTGCTTGTGGAATTAATATACACGATTGCCCTTTGTACAACACAGTGATCAGTGTTTTTTTCTCTCTCATTGATGTATCACTCTGATTACATATATCTTCTACAATTTATAAGAGGCTAAATATGAAATAATTGCTTTTCCAGCATCCTGAACACTGCAAAACTGAACTGTAATATTTTTGACAGTGCATAGGAGTTGCAGCCAGTGAAGATCTTCCTCTGCTTGGCATAGCACCAGTACTGCATGGCCCTGGGCTCAAAAGTTTACCTTCTAAGCATAAGCAAGAATTAGATACAGAGATGAATAACACCTCTACTTACTGAAACACCACTATTCACTGTTGTGAAATGTTTTCCAAACAGAACGGGCAATGTTTTACACTCATTTTGCAGAAATAGACAAGATGCAAAGCAGTAGAAAATCAGTATTGAAAACCTTGCTCGCTTGAGCTCAAGGGAATGAGCTGAGTGGGTTTTTTTTTTTGCTGTCCATTTCCAGGTTAAATATGTGTGCAGAATAATTGCTCTAAGTGCAAAACTAATGGTGATTTCATGCATATTCATTTCAGGGAGTTTGGGATGGAGGCTCTGGTACTGTTCTAGCTAATGAGGCTCCAACATTTGTGAAAACAAACACAGAAAGGACTGGTACATGCTCAACATGAACTTATTTACACATTCAAAGGAATATTCACGTGTGAATTGATTTGCCAGTTGGTGGTGTGGAGTGTATTATGTTTGCATCTTCTGGCTTAATGACATTCTAAAAGAATCCAGTTTGTGGTGTCTCTGATGTGAACCAACACATGGTAGCTGGCAAAAGGCAAGAGATTCCCTTGAAAAGCAGAGTCCTGTCCCACGATGAAATACTAATGTGGACATACCCAAATTCCCAATAATTATTTCCTCCTCAGAAGCATATATGTTTTTTCCTATTCTAAGTTTCCCTAATAAATTGAATCCAAAAAAATATCCTTAATTTCCTACTTTAAGCTGATTTTTGGTATTGTTGACTACACATTTATGGCAAATAAATAGTCTTTTACTGCTCTGTGATCTGACAAGATCCAGAATCCTCTCAAAATAGAAAGGTTTCCATTGAGGTCCCAGGTTGTGTCTTCTGCAAATCATAGTTGCAAAAGAATTTAAGAATCTTTTAAGTGAATGTGACATCTTTGATAAGACTCTGCTCAGGTTTACAGAGATTAGGAGGCCTGGAGTAAAAGAATTACTGAATGTGCCTTAGAGAGGATTTTTTGAAGCTACTTTAATTGGAAGCCATAATACACAGAGAGGGCAGATTGGAGAGCTATATGAAACATATACATATAAAATCTTCTAAGTATGTTTATTTAACATTGTTTGGGGGTGTTTTTATATCATCTTTTTAAGAACCAGATTGATTCACCTAACTGAAAAAAGAATTATACATGAGCTATATGAGGACTACGTTTAGAGTGAGAATTCAGTTTGTATAACAAAATGTCTATCTGCCAAGATGGAAATGCTGTTCCAAGTTAGTCTAGTGCAATTTCAGAATAACTCTATTTAATTCAAAGGCATTCAATTGCATTTAATGTCATGAGAAGAATTTCTCTTCGGAGTTTTTTCTCTCTTTAAATACATTTCCATATATTTTTTGTGTGCATAGATAGGCACACAGATAGACACTGATAGCTGCTACATGGCCAAAAAAAGCTCAATAAGGAATTGAGCATGTTTATTGGAAGCTGTGAAGAATGAACATGATGCAAGTGTTCTCTATCATGTCCTTAGCATACTGTCTCATTCTGGATTACATATTAATTAGAATCTGGTTTAAACATTTAAAGACATTATATATATCTCCACTTAAGGTAGCATTAGTTGTTTCTGGCCTTACTCTGACAGATGGGCTAATCTTAGCAATATAAACCAGTCCCATGTAGGGGTTCTCTGAAATCTTCTGTTATTTATTTTCCTAAAAATATAACAATTATTATAAAGAGAAGAAACTTTTTGAAATCCCTAATCAGCTTTCATACCTCCTGTAATTAACTCTACTGAAGACAGCAGAGGTAGAGCTGAGGCAAAGGCAACTCACATTATTTTCATGTGACAAATAACCCTGATTATTTTGTACTGGCTGATTTCTAACTCTGTCAAGTGCTCACCATCAGAAGTGAAATTACTGACGTGCATATTAACCACCTTTCACTACAAAGGTGAATATGGGCTACCCTGTTTCACTTTATTTCACATCAGCTTTCCGCTGGAATTTAGCAATTCCTTTTTCTAGTGACAAAGAGTCCCTTTTGAGTGGCCCATGGCTGTCAGCAATTCTGAATACATGTAATCCAAAGAAAAATAAAATAAATAAATAAAGTTACCATGATGAAAACTGTAAGAGTTATAAAATCACTCAAGACCCTTTTACAGGAAGGCTCATAGACTTTTTTTTTTTCACTAACAGCCACATCCCCACGCTCAGCAACCTTTTATTCCATGGGAGCTGCTCACGGGTGTGCTGCTACTGCTCCCAGTTTGCTCCATGATTACAATTCCCACTAGTCTCCATGCATCCCTAAATAAGGCCCAACACATCTCTGCATTAAGATTCTGCCTTACATCAGACTTCAGCAATTTTCACTTAAAAAAAATAAAAATAAAAAAAATGAAGAGGATATCTGAGAATTCTGTTAGAACAGAATTTAAATTAAATCTCCTTATTAATGATGTATGGATTTCTTTCATTGTTTAGGAGGCCTGTGAGCAGTTGAAAGAAACAAGAAGGCTTTTAGTAATGGGCACTAACAGCACCATTGTGCTTGCATGGAAGCTCTTGGCCATTCAGTGTCACAGGGTCAGAAACAATCCCAGCTCCCACACCAAAGCAGTCTGCATCAGGCCACACAGACCTCACAGTGCTGATTCTTTACAGCTTGGGTGGGTTTCTGTGACTGATGTGTTAAGTTCAGCACTGGGAGGCAGAAAATAAATTCATTTTTATTAAAGCTTACGCTCACTCAAACTTCCCAAATCCATATTGGATTTTCTGAGTTAGAAAGCTGATGGGAATAAAGTAAGAATTAGAATTATTATAAGAATAATAATTTCTAATGCTTCTACTTCTGGTCTTCTGGCACATGCACTGGCCATAGTGTTACTGCCTTGCAAATACTAGTGGTGGAAATCAGAGAGGTGCACAAAGCAGGGGGAAGGGGGAGAGGAAATAGGATCAGGAATTTATTTGACTTTAGGAACCTTATGAACTGTTGCACTTAATTGGTAAGAAAATGAGTCTCTTTTAATCTGGCCCTCCTGTGCTTTACCTGCTTTTTGCAGAGGGTGAGCTGGGTGGGTGCTTTCAGCTTCAGATGTCAGTCAAAGCCTCACCTGCTTCCCTTCAAACTACTAAATAAAGAGTAAATTCTGTATTTTGATGTGCATTAAAAAAGCACAGGTTACAGATATATATTGATTTAGCATATATGACTCCATGATATGTACAAGTTCTCAACCATGAAATTGTCATGCTGTCACAAATAAGGTAATTTAATTTTTTAATATTTAATTTGTTGCACCAGTGAAAAGAATTTAATAACCTGAATGCCTCAAATGTTGCTAAAATACTTATATATTACAAAAAAACTTATTTTGAAAAAGTATGCTATACCATTCTCACTACTGTCAGGGAAATGTAATAGGATGGGAGAAAAAAACCCTTTTAATTCACAAAACACATGTCAACATTCCTGTTTCAAACTCATGTAGAGCACAGTGCTTTTTCTCTGAAGTTTGCCTTCTCATTCATGAAGTACTTTTACTTCTCTCCTGGCTACACAACAGCAGCAAGATTTGCGTTACCCTGACCCTATAGCAGTCTTCACCTCACATATTTCAGGCAGTATTGTTGTTTCCTGAGGGTTCAGATGAACTACTTTTTTAATATTAATTTTCTTTCAGTCTTCCATTATAATTGTTCAGAAGCATAAGGAGCAAAGCTGGAAACTGAGGACTTCTATTTTGACTGAAGTTTGTGTTTTGAGTGAAACTACTGGGAAGCCAGAGCAGATCTGTGAGTGTTTTGTACAGTCATGTTCCCAGATGAGAAGCAAGATGTCATTGTGAGGGGCTAACAATACTGCAGGGGGCCATCTTGCTTCACTGAACTGGAACATCCAGTCTTCTGACAGCACTCACACAGCGGCTTCTGAGATTATTCACTACAATCCTTTTTGATTTTTCTGGGATTTCCTGTTTTGGTTGGTTGGTTGGTTTATATAGAGATATTTTTTTATTTTTTTTTCACTGAACATACTGGTCTTTCTCTGCAATATGAGTAAAATGTCAAATTAGAAAATTCAGGGCTCTTCTAGATCACTTTGATACACAGTTTCTCTAAAAACTAAGCTTTGTCTCTATGTCACTTTAGTCAAGGGATGGGGAAGCTGTGAATGTAAAGTGGAAAGTAGTTGCTCTATGAAATGGCTTGAGTCTCACACACCTGGTGAACCTGCTGTACTGCTGAAGATGTCATAGTGAAATTAAGCAGCTTGTTGATGTCAGAGAGAACCTGAAAACCAATGGAAAAGCTGTCTCTCCAAAGAACATCTTATACATTAGCATGACTGAATTCTAGATAGAAAAAGAAAATGAAATAAATAATAAATAAATAAAAAAGGTCTATCTTCAAGAAGACTTTGAAAGGCCAAAGAAAGCTGCTTCAGCCTGACTAGGTATAATATTTGTATGCCAGTTCAGCTGCCTGTTCAGTGAGGAAGAAGAGCTGGGTCTGCGATACTGCATAAAGAGTTATTTGCAGTTTCTCAGTGACCAGATCCACAGGGGCAATGGTTGGTACATGTCCTGAATATACCTGTTCCTGAATATTAGTGATCCTTCAGTCTACAGAGGTTCTTCAAAGGCAGGTAACAGGACAAAGAACACAATTTGTATCCCTATTTTGAATTGGAGACAAATTCCTAAAAAAAAAAACCAAAAACAAACTGTAAAGGCATACACTATATATCTATTATATATTACTATATAATAGATATAGTATGAGAAAAACATAAACTGGTAATTGCAAAAGGTGAGCTCCACTCTAAGTGTCCAACACAGTACAGCTTATCCAAATAAAGATTTATCTTTTCTCCAACCTTTTGACAGCTAACTGGCAAATCCTGTTCAAGAAAAGAACAAGCCAGACATGTTTGGAGCAGTGTTTATTTAACTGAAATATATGTTGCATGCCTAACCCAAGCACAGAAAGCAAAAAATCTAGATTATGCAATGCACCTAAGAAGTGGGTTTTTAGACCTCAGTCAGTGCAGGAAGGGAAAGCCATTATCTTAATGATGAATTCTCCTTTTGTCCCTGGAGAAAAACAAAAATCAACTAGCCAACCCCATATGAGGCAGGTTTAGGTTGCCCACCCTTGATCGGGTGTTGACAGAAGCTGGGAAAGGAGGAGGTGGCTTTCTTGGCTTCAGTCTTATGTTCTGCCAAAGCTATTTTGAAACTAAGCTGGAAATTTCCTTGCCACACCGTGTGCAATAACAAAAGTGACCTTATAGACCAAATGTTTAACTCTCCATTCAGGACCCCAGATGGCTGCTCATATAGCTCAGCCATATGCAGAAGAAAGAAGGCAGTATATCACATTCTGCTGAGCTGCAGAAGGCTATGAAGACTTAAAAATAGTCATTCATCACCAACGTACAGTATTGCAGGGACCTGGAATAAAGTTTCTGGTGTTACTCTTCTTTTATGTCATCTTTTTATGTGAACTTCCATCAAGATCAGTCCTTTGACTGGGCATTTGAAACGGCCCTTTCAGCAAGAGCGATATAGTCTAGTTTGGGGCCAGTATTATTAGTGAAAAAGTGTCTTTTTCAGCAATAATTTTTAAGTTGCTCCCTATGTGCAGGGAGTATTTTCTTCACTCCAGCTTTCTGTCACTTCACACATTGATATGACTGCTCAGGAGGTCACTATTTCTTTTCCATGTGAACAGTGCACTAGAATGAGATGGCTGGTGCAGCTGGCTCAGTAACTGGGCTGCCCTCAACTAGGACATAGCAGAAGCAGGATCAGTAGAAGTTCTTGTCACTTGACAGAGGAGCTGCCAGTGCACAGCCCAGCTCTCCCATCTCTATAGGGTAACCCCATCAGGCCCTGATAGAGGAAGCAGATTGCAAATTGTAGTAGAGCTGGCACTGGCAAATGCTTGTTGCTCCCACGTGAAGAACAGTTTGGTGACCTCAAACCATTTCCTAAAATAGAAGCCACACAGCATCAGAGTGATACCTAATTGGGCAGTCTAAGGGCAGAGTCTGGGATGTTTATGAGCGTACATGGAGTGATTTATCTGTTAACCCTAGGGATGGTCCATGGCAGATGACACTACAGGAGCTGGAAAAGCAGCGTGAGAAAGCCTGCTGCCCTGAACCCTGGCCTGTGCCTGAACAGAGGTGGCAGTGTCAATTTTACATTCAGAAATATAAAAAGCTCCAGTTAATAAAGAAGTGGAGCTAACTTTGGTCATGCAATAATCTTGGAAGCCTTTCCCCCCAGGGCCTTCCTTTTTTGTCTGTAAAACAAAGGAAAGTGAAATGAAAACAAGAAATCCAAACAATATAGCAGAGCATTATGTTCCTAAGCCAGCTGTTGCTTTGATTATTTTTGTAGACCATCCTATTCTGACAGAAGGAAAAGCCCAAGTGTGCCTACAGCCCTTTTGCTGTTGAGAGCTGGACAGGGCACTGTACACTAGTATGATATTCTTTAGCCATGTAAACCTGTGCAGGGCTATATATGATAGGAAGTCTAAGCTGCCAACAATATAGAGTGGCTGAAAAAACATTTACTATTTATTTACTTCTACTAGCAAAAAAAGAATAGTAAGAGTACTTTGACTAACTCTGTTTAGTTTCTCATTCATTGCATGTTTAGCTACTTTTAACACTTCCAAAGATGCAGCAAGATATTTGCCAAAGGTTCCAGCTTCAACAAAGATACCCTCCAGCCCTGTGAACTTAGAGCTATTAAAACTAGTGTTTTAATGGAAGCCAGCAAATATCTAACAGGGCTGGGTTGAGGGAATGGTGCTGGGCAAGGTTTATATTAAAATGCAATACAGAACCAAAGACAGTGATCAAGACTAAACAGAGGAAAGTCTTCCCTTCCTGCACTCATTCAGCAAGCACATGGAAAGAATTGTTGGCTCAGAGACACTTATCCCTGATTCCCATTGTGCTTCCAGAGCCAGCACACCAGCCCTCTGCACCCTCACAGAGCCCTCACTCCAAGGATTGGAATGCAAATCTGCACACCAAGCAGCAGGATTTGGGTAGCCAGTATTCCCACAGTAAGCAGCAGCATTGATTAGAACACAGCTCTCCAGACCAGGTCAGCAGCCATGGAGCCTGCAGGATCAGCATGGAAAGACCTGTTATAAGTGAATCATCTCTCCTGTGTCTAAAACATGTTTGATGATGCCTCAGTTTAATCCAGTGTGTTATGGAGTCATCCAGTGACAGGACAAGAGGCAATGGGAGCAAGTTGGAGCACAAGAGGTTGAGGGGAAACACAAGGAAAAACT
>JANHGL010022428.1:0-17605 GCA_024611195.1 Ceyx melanurus
ACAGACTGCTCAGAGATGTTGTGGCTGCCCCCTCCCTGGAGGTGTTCAAGGCCAAGCTAGACAGTGCCTTGAGTAGCATTTAGTTGAGAGGCATCCCTGCCCATGACAGGGAGGTTGGACTAGATGATCCCTAAGGTTCCTTCCAACCTAGGCCATTCTATGATTCTATGATATGGGAGCATATCCAACAAACCATTTGAGTACAGAGTATTTGGGAGACATCTTTTCAAATAATAGACTTTTATTATGTTTAAATATCTGAGGATCTAATTTTTTTTCCCAGTATGTAAGAAAGCCAGTTTCTTCTTCCAGCCATGGGTGTGCAGGAAATCTGCTGCAGGGTCTGCAGTGTTGAGGACAGGAACTACAGAGCTTTCATCAGCAGACTCTGCCTCTGAAGAAATACTTACCAGCTCTGCAACCATTATTTAGTAAAAGAAAATATAATGTGAAGACAGACTTCAATTTACAATATCTTTTATAAAGGAGGGTTTTTTCCCTTGTAGCACCCAACAATCATCAAGTCAGACCCAGCTCTGATGTGAACCTGCCAGCCTTGCAGTGGAATCAGAAAATATTCAATCAAAGGCAAAGTCAGCCAAATGAACATAGATTTTAAATATTACAGAACACAAAATCTTAGAAGTTCATGAAAAGAGTATGACACCAACTATGAATTGTAACTGGAGAATCTAAGCAGAACTGTGTATAGATTATAGTTTTACGTACACAAGAATTACTTCAAAATCATTCAGGGCCAGAATAAGTAATAAAATATATTTGTAAGCATATATATGGTGTCATTAGTCTTTCAAATATTTGCTGTTGTACACATAACATAAGTAATTAAGAAATCATCTGATACATTACTCTATATTAAGTTTTTACCAACACAGAAATGGTCTTAAAAACAGCTGTTACTCATGCTGTCATAGGAGATTTGAGTGTAAAGACTGGTTTTGTTTACTTCTTTGTTCACTTTTTCTACTTCTAATGTGGATTAGAGGACCAGTAATAGATACAGCAGCATGACAATTTAAATATTCCTATTGGCGTTAACTGCTATAAAGAAGAATACACTATTAGCAATAATGTAAGACTTGTGAAAAGCAGCAGGCACAATGGAGATCATATTAAGTTTGTTACACTCCATTCTTGTTTTTCCTTTCACAGGCTATAACACAGTCTTACAGAACTACAAGATGCATTTCAAGTGAAAGATAGTGTCTCTGCATTTCCCATTTTTTGGCATTTATTTGTATTATGTAGTTTCTTCTGGCCTTTATGCAGGGAAGTTTGGTTCAGGAAAGTCTGATTCAAGAAGGTAAATAACTGAATCTGTCCTTCCAGACACACTGTGTGGCAAAAATATGTAGAGAAATGTTGTTGAAGTTATTCCTGAGGTAACATATACAAAAACCAAAAATGGTGTAGCCAGATAAAAACACATTCAGTAGGAAATTAGAGGCACTCAGCTAACCAAAGTGAATCAGAATGACCTCATGGATTTTACTATTACAAATTTCTCATTCATTGTAAAGTCATACTTCAGATATAGATACGTATGTAACTACATATTGTTTTGTGCATATTTTTGAATGGTCCAGTAAGGAAAAAACACCTAAGATGAGTAAATTACAGCTGCAGTTCTTATTCCTGGAAGAAGAGTTCATTTAATTTATATTATTTTAATCCAAGCTGGTTATAACAATTCCTGTACAGACAAATAAAGACACTCCACATACTGTTCTGTTTGTTATTACCAGAAAACTATAACAAAGGACAGCTGTTAACATTTTAAATCAAATTGTAATCTACAAAGGAAATTTTCAACCATTAATTAATTAGTTTGCTTATATTATACTTCCTCAGAAATCTTGTTGATCTCAATTTAATCTGCTTAAAAGAAAATATTTGTAAAATTTTAAGCCACATCATCTAGGGACATGTCCCATTTTAAGGTGGAACAGGCCCCAGAAAGGAGCGATGAAGCTGGTGAGGGGTAATGGAAACAAGTCTTATGAGGAGCAGCTGAAGGAACTGGGGGTTTTTAGTCTGGAGAAGAGAAAGCTGAGGGGAGACCTTATTGCTCTCTAAAGTTATATGAAAGGAGATTGTAATGAGGTGGATGTTGTTAGTTGCCCTCTCCCAGGTAACTTGCTATAGGACAAGATGGAATGGGCTTAATTTTTTTCCAACAGAGGTTTCGACTGCACATTAGGAAAAAATTCTATACTGATGACTGGTAAATCATTGGAACAGACTGCCTAGGAATGTTGTGGAGTCACCAGACCTGGAGGTATTAATAAAAGCCTGTAGACAAGACACTTGAAAACATGATTTAGTTGATATGATATTGTTAGGTAGACAGTTGGACTTCATGATCTTAGAGGTCTGACTCAGTTTGGCTGGACACTTCATGAACACGAATAAATATTTAACCTTGTAATTCCTTATGGGATCACATACCTCATGCACAACACAATTATTGGACCTGAGTCCTATGGCACATAAACCTTGGACAAATACTGTGTAGATTGAGTTTAAAGAAGGCTATTGTTTAAGAAAGGAATGGACAGACACAACCTTCTGTTAAGATATTGTTATTTGTGCTAAGGGTGTGATAAATCACAGGGACATGCTAACCTTGCTCAAGGAATGCAGAGACAAGACAAGATAAGATAAAGAAGAACAGCTTAGATAAGAAACCATAGAGAGGCCCCCTTAGAGGAATAGCTATGTGCATAACTATGTAAACTGTAGCTTTTTTGGTAAACCAATCAAGGTAGAGATGAGTACGCGTGAACAAGAGCTAATAGCCAATCAATTTAGCTGTAAAGGCTTGTGATTGTATGCCAGGATTTGTTTTAGAGTATAAATGTATCTGCTACGGCCTAATAAAGTTGGAACTTGCTTGCATCAAGCGTGTCCCCGTCCCTTCCATCACAGCAGTTCCTTACTTTGCATCATAATCTCTCTGCTCAGTCAAAGCAGGCTAGTTGTTAAATTTCATAATGATTCACATCTATTTTAATGGGAAATATGTAGTTCACCTGAAATATCTTCCCAGATCTATTGGTATTGCAGTAGTGGTTTAAATATTTGTTGGTTCTGGAAAAGACGATACTCCCAAGTCAGTAATAACATTGTCCCACTTTTCTTTCAGTAAATAAACCCAAAGAAACTGAAGGCTTACAGTCTCTAAAGCTGTTTTTAAAAATAATAGATTGAGGTAATTCTTAAAGGTGTAGAAAACTAACATTTCTTGTGTTGAGAAAGACTGAGGTAAAGTGTTCAAATAGACATTCCTGCTAAGTAGGCTATTAGAGGAGAGGACAGGCTTTTGTACATCTTGGCTCCCAGGTCAGCATTTTTTTTGCCTTCCTTTGCTGTAATACAAACTGCAATGTCCTGAGCAGTTGCCTAAGGAAGCCATATGTCTCTTAGGCTGAATTCCTGCTGCAAGCTCTCTGTATTCTGCCCCTTCTTCTCTCCTCTTGTACTTGTCATCATCCCTGATACTCGAAAGCTTCTGTGCTTTCTTTGTGTGTGGAAAGCACAATCTACTCCTAGTCTTGGAGAGGTCTGGCTGACCAAGAGAGCTGCATACAGGACAGCAAAAGAAGCCACAGTAAAATAAGCTTTTTATTGCACTACAATTCAGATTTTCCCAAAACTTAAAAAAAAAAAGGAGAGAACAGCAACAAATCCATACTGACAAAATACAAAATCCTGTTGCTTTTCTTGGAGGTCTGAGCCCAGTGTAATTCTGCCCAGTTCAGCAAGTATTTCAAGTGCAGAACTGTATTTAAAGAAATATTTGAGGCTGAATAATGACCACAAGCATTGTACTGGAGTAGAAGAACACCATGTCATGCCCAATTATCTTTACAGGAACATACAATCCACCCAGGTATTTCAGCAATGTGCCCAATACAGCCACAAATGATGAGAGTATTTCCCTCATTCAAAGCACCTCAAAGACCAGCTGCTGCAGCAACCTCTCTGTAGAGATTCTGTGTTTTCCTGGGTGCATTCATCACTTGAGTTGCGTATTATGAAACAAATATTTGTTTATGAAAGATTAGTATCACACATATTTTATTAAAATTGGTAAGTAGTGAGGTTTTGTGTTTGCAATTTATTTTTCTTTTTCATGTGAACACTATCCTTAGTTCCACACTCTAACCAGTAAAATTAACTTAAAAAACTTATGTACTTTAAGACAATTTGTAAAAGAGCTTGATGGAAAGTGCAATGGAATTTATCATCTCCACATAGTTCCATTACCTGTGCTATTTCTCAGTGGAAATGAGATTAGATGTATTAGATATTAAAAAGTAGTTTCTAGTTAGCACAATATTTTATGACAGATACAAGCATAGTTCAAATTATTTTGTATCTAGAAGCTTCCCCTTAAGAAACTTTGATCAGACATAGACTTCACTGCATCTAAAATAAAACTTCGCCTAAGACAAGTTTTATATGTCAGCAGTTTCAAATATTTTGGCAGATGTCCAATTCTGTCCCTTCCCTTACTTCATTTCTCAATGCCTTCAGAATGTTGAAACTAAGCTCAAGCTGCTTTGCCAGCACAAGATGATGGTTTCTGTGATTCCAGAGACCAAGATTGGGTGGCTGGATGTGGCTGCTGTTGTTGTGTTTTATGGAAGAAAAAAAACCAAAACAGCTGCCCAAGAATGGATGAAAATATAAAATTTTAGAAATCTGCAGCACCTACAGGACCAACCTCAAATTATATTGTGAGCAGCTCTAAGAAAGCTCTTGGTGAGCTTTAAAATGCGTGTTACACTAAGGATAATGATATCCTACAATTAACAAGGCAGAACTACCACAGACCTGACACTAGGACCATATGGTATCTTCGGGAATAAACATGTTTCTGTATCAATGGACATAAAGCTGTTGTATTATGTATGTTTAACTTTGAAGGTGTCATTGTTTTTAATTATTTTTTTTTATCTCTCATCTGCACAATTAGTGTGAAATAAATTGTATTTCTATATGACTACATTTATTGACTCAGACCTTCACGTTCAACCTACAATGCTGGGAGAACAGCTTCTATGCAACTTTTCCTGAACACTAAAAGCCAATCTGATTCCTCAGAAACTTTGCTAACATAAACACTTCTATAAATCATAAAACAATATGGGAAATGTTTTTTGTGGTAAAAAGAACTCAATAAAACTTGCTGTTATAAAATGCAAAGCATATAGCTTCATCATATACTAATTAATATTTTATGTAAACTATTTTTATATATAACACAGACATGGAAATACAACATGAAGCTGTTAAAATACACAATTAAACCAGTCTGACTATTTTTTATTATTTAAATAATTTGTTAATTTCTATGAAATGTATTTAGGGACAAGAGCCTTGCTGTAGGATATAACCTTAATAATATCTATCTCTTATTGGCCATTTCCTAGAGAAAAATATTTTATATTGCGATAAAACACAGCTGAATATTGTCTTAAATTTTAATTACAGATTAAGTGTGTTTGAATGTAGGTTTAGCTAAGCCAAATGATATTACTCAATTTGTTGATATAGAAGACATGGTGGTCTAGTGGTTAGGGTTCGGTGCTCTCACTGCCAAGGCCCGGGTTTGTTTCCCGTTCAGGGAAGATTCTTTATGATTTGATCTAGGTGATCCTGCTCTGGCAGGGGGGTTGGACTAGATGATCTTCTAGGTCCCTTCCAACCTCTAACATTCTGTGATTTTGTGGTTCATAAAACGTCACATTTGTACAACTGACTGAAACTGGTAGGAGATCAGTTTAAAATAGACACCAGGAAATACTTCTTTATCCAGAAGTCAGTGATCTTCTGTTAGCTTCTGCTGCAAGAGGTTAGGAAGACAGTATTGACAGATTCCAAATTAGATCAAAGTAGTTGACAGCAGGTCCAAAAAGAGAACAAGGAAGAATGTACGCTTTTCTACCATTCACTCAATGACAAAGGGTACATTTTTTTTTATCTTAGCAATTCATTATAGGTTTGTTGGAGTGATGGAACTAGTACAAGACAGGAAGTAGAACAACAAAGAGGAAAACTTGGGAAAACAAGCAATGTGAGGGATGTGCATATTAACCTTAAATGGAAACAGTCCTATTAATTCCAATATTAAACTTCAGGAAATCTCTTATATGAGTCCTTTTAACTTTTATTTTAGAACTCTGTCCTTCACAGTCTCTGCTGAGCAAATTTCTCTTTGACCTCATGTTGTTTACCATACCCAGACAAGTGATGATCATGCAAAAAAACCCAGTCTTATAATACACTTCTTCTGAAAAAAAAAATGATTTCTCTTAGAATCAGTAAGTGATTTTATTTCTGAAATTGGCTTTTTCAGTGTATCACAAAACAATCTCCCACTTGATTTATCTCCTATAATAGTCTTTTATTTAGAGTCAAAAATTGTGTGTCCAAATTTTTCTTAGATAAACTAAATCAAGCAGAAAACATTTGCATATTGCCTTAGAGACCCTAATCATGGGTCTTTCATCTATTCCCATGAATTTTCCACTATCTCATAAAACAACCTATACAGCAAATACTCAGAAGGTGAAATGGTTATTAGGAACAAAACCTTTCAATCAGAAGTTCCTTATTTTTCCTGCATCTCCTTGGCAAAATATTTATACCTAGAAAATGAAATGGTGACTTTTCCATTTGATTTCAATTCCTCTAAGCCTACCTTTCACATTTGATCTTAAAAAACTGGATTCAAATGTGTTGTCCATATTTCTTACTCTTGTGTATTAGTACATGAGTTTATACTACTTAAGAAAATTCTATAACTCACTAAAAATAACTCAGTTATTTTTATCAATTACAGCAGGGAAGAATCCATCTAATTCCATTAATTATTGTGAGAAAATCTGAGAGATTTGGGGTTATATTGCTTTTCAAGTAAGGCCAAGAGTCATACATCCAGTCTGAGACACTGAAAAAGCAGCCTGACTTACTAAAATATAGATGTTATTCACCTCCTACTGCTATTAAAATGTCAGGTACTCTTAGATATTTCTTTCATATTTAAAAGTTAACTTTATACATCTAACACAGGACTTATTCTAAATTCCATTTTTAAGACTACAAATTCATAAACGTAATTTTTCACATTTGGAATCCAATTGCCTCTCTGGGGAAGTATACTGGGCTTTAGGTTAGCTACTTATGGATTTAGTTAGTTTTGCACTGAAACAAAACAAGGATGACCATAATACTGATCTGAATAAAATAAGCTGTTGTATATTCTATGCTTTTTTTTTAACAGAAAGAGGCAAAATCTTTTTTAAATCCATTTACCAAATAAACTCAGAAGTAGGTAGACCAGAGGCAATGTGAAAAATAGAATAGTTAAGTATCCCCTTCCTAAATTTCTAAAAGCTTTGCAGCTAATATGTGTGACACAGGACTTAAATTTAATTTTTGTTATGTTCTCCTGCAATGACTTCAAGTCAACACAATAGCATTGTGTTTCTGGCAGTAACGACCCAACAAAGAGACTCTCCAGCAGTTAAATCAGTGTGTTTGGAAGTGACCTTTTTTAAAGATCCATTGGTAACTTCAGAAAAAAAGAAAAGTCAGTTAAAATGATTTATTAGCTGTCAAATGTTAGATTAAACAATACCTGAGGAATGAGATAAGCTACATTTTATGTTTCAGAACCAAATTCTGTCTTTATTCCCTTTTAAACACCACACTTCAGTTACACATTGTGTAACAGTAATGAAAACTTCAAATTAATTTCAGTTTCCATAATGATCATAGAATTGTAGAATTGTTATGGTTGGAAAAGACCTTTGAGATCATCCATTCCAACCATTAACCCAGAACTGTCAGGTAACCAATAAACTGTGTCCAAAACTGTCACATCTAAACATTCTTTAAATACCTTCAGGGATGGTGACTCCACCACTTCCCTGGGCACCCTGTTCCAGTGTTTGGCAACACTCTTGGTGAATAAAATTTTCCTAAACCTCCCCTGGCGCAACCTGAGGCTGTTTTGTCTTATCCAATTGCTTCTTACTTGGAAGAAGACACCAACACTCACCTCATATGACCTCCTTTCAGGTAGTTGTACAGATCGATAAGGTCTCTCCTGAACTTCCTTTTCTCCAGGTTAAATAAGCACAGTTGCCTCAGCAGCTCCTCCTAAGACTTGTGCTCTAGATCCTTCAACAGCCTTGTTGTCCTTTTTTGAACATGCTCCTGCACCTCAATGTCCTTCTTTGTAATGAAGGACTCAAAACTGAACACAGTACCAAAAACTGCCTTTTTGATACAATAGTATTAACCTCTTCAGTGAATACTGAAACAAATTTCTTTACTCTGACTTTGCAAAACATCAGTACATGTCCTGGTAAGGTAGGGCTAAAGATTAATCACATACATAATTAACACTTTCTGTTTAAAAAACTTTTTCTATCACCATGGAGAAAGATTTATCTTGCTGAGGGCACTTGATGGAAAGACTCCTGACTCTAGTTGCAATATGATCAAAACTTTTCTTACTAACTCCCGTTTGTCCTTTGAGCCTCCCTAAAGCCTCCATTCAACCTTGTGCTATTACTATATAATGAATGCAGAAGAAATGCAAATGCACAAAAAGGGGGAAATACCAAGGAATATTTTAATAACTTGGTTTTGAGGGGATTATTTGAGAGGAATTATATTTATATTGTTAAGGGTGAATTCTGTCCCCACAGAAGTCAACAGGGTTTTCACACCACTTTCAGGGAAGCAAGAATTTCATTTGCCTCTAACAGCTTTTCCTAATGCTTCTTCAGCACTGTGATGTGGTGATAAGCCCTGAGATAAGTTATCAGGTTTTTATATATTATCAGTCAGAGTCAAGTAAAAGTTATTTTTCACTTGAATCCAGAACCTTTTTTCACAAGGAAGAAAACTCACATTGAATCAACTGGTTCATGGGAAAAAAAAAAAATCCAGACAATTTGAACACAACTGACAAAGCACAGCATTTGCATTTTGTCATCACAGCACCAGCAATCATTTTAAAATAGTGCCACTATTCTAGTCCTAAAATATTATCTTCTATTTAATTTAATCTAATTTATAGTGTGTTAACCATTCTTTGATTATTTTCCCTTTCACAAAGATAAGTTTGACAACAGTCCACTTCCCTTCATTTCTCAGACTCAATCTACTTGCTAGTACAGTTTGTTGTAAAATTCCACTTTTTGGATTTCACATTATTAGGTAAGATAATTTTAGGGCTAAAGTTGCAAGAGACTTACAAAGAATTGCAGCTGCAGTTGTTATATTGCATGTAACACTAACAGTCTTAAATACTCGGAGTAGAAAGAATCCAACAATGTGTCATCTCCTTCCAAGGTCCAAGTTGTTGTGCCATTCTGGCAGTGGAAATCAGCGGATCTCAGGGGGAGAACAGATAAACAGAAACTGCCTGTCCCTCCCTGGCAACACAAAGCTTACTCAGATCTCACTACCTGAGTAGGCACCTTCTCGTTAATAAACTCTGCACTAAAGGTTTGCCTTCACTATCTGACTTGTGATAGCACTGCTGGTCTTGGCTGGATCTACTGACCCAGCTATGACAGAATGAGCCACCACTTTCAGAGATGGCTATCCTCACAGACCTGAGCTGTTAATGCAAACATACTGTAAAGAACCCAGGTCAGTCCAGCTTCCAACATTCACCGGTTTTGTTTTGCTTCCATATCCCTTCAGTTATCACCTTTTCTAATATAAGGCAAAGACAATATTAGAAGCCAAATCGTGGTATCTCTGCAAGTAGTTAGCCAAGGTTCAAGGTCTTCTGAGTTCTTTTCCCTAAAAAAACCCTGAAAGTTGAGTCAAGGGTCTTTGTTGCAGAGATAATTTATAATAAAATTAAAGCAAAACAAAGCCTCATTTACCCCTGAACTGCAGGAATCAAAAAAAAAAAAAAAAAGATTTTTTCTCACAGCTCCAAACATCTTTCTCTTGACATGCAGACCTTTAAGTCCCCTTAGCAAGGTTATCTCATTGTTTCTGCACTCATGTGTGGTTATTGTCTGCTCTGTTTCTCATTTTCTCTGTTCCTTAGCCTCTGCTCCAGAAATAAAGTCAGCAAACTCTTCTTCATTAGTAAGTACTTTATGTTACATGTGTGCTTTGCTGGTATATAAAACAGTTTCATAATGTTTTTACAGCTGACTGAAACAGCAGCCGCTTCATAGTAGTAACTCCTCTTGATGCCCATTTACCATCTTCAATTAATCTATAGTTCTTACTGCTACTGAAGACATGTAGAAGATAATTTCAAGTAACAATTCAGAAAGAGAAAGGCTACAGTGTTGATGAGGTAATGGAGATCCTACCTTACACCAGAAAAAGAACTTCTAACCAACCAGAACTAAGGCAGGAAGAATTATCTGTAATGTTATACTGTAAGGGTTAACATGGGCTGGGGAGACATATTTAGTCTGGAAGATAGTATTGCGCTTAAGGAACAAATGGATATGAAAAGGCCGTTGATAAATTCAGCTTGCAAACTAGAAGATTTCTATTAATCAAGGCAGGTTTTGAAACCGCCATTAATGAGTAATTATAATGATGAGTTGCCTAGGGAGAAAAGCTCATTGGTTTTACACTGGAGCTTGCTAATGTAATGACAGACAATATATGCTGTTGTGGAGTATTGCAGTAACTGGAGAATATACTTCATGACTCAGAGGTTCATTGCCAGTACTGCAGTCTGGTGAAAATCTCAGATGATGCATTCTTAGCTATTCTCGTCATGTTTTTTTCCTTTTGCATAACTTTAGATAAAGGGTAATTTTCTGTCGCATTGTAGTGCCATTAAAACAATCTTAAGAGTTTTTCTTTCTATGTCGAGTTTATATCCACTGGGGACCTGAGTCCTGGGGACCTTGTGTTCCTGAGCAAATCTAGTCACTGGGGCAGATTCTGACTCTTCTGTTCTCTTGGAAAAGTTCACCCTTCCATCATATTTCCATAGATATGTTTTCAGATCTATGAGTGGAAATTAAAAGTAAAATTACCAAACCCTAGGTCTCCAGTCCTTCCTTATTGACATTTATCACTAATTCAGTTTTCATCCAAGCTCAGAGAAGTATTCAGATCTCATCTCCCATTTCATATATTTAGATTAATCTAGAATCAGATACCTCTGAGTTTATCCTCAGCAAAACTTCTTCCTTCTCTAAGGTGTGAAACCACATGAAATGCTTTCCTGTTATAACATTACTTTGAGACCATGCATTGCAAATACCAAGGATTCAAAGACCAGGGCTCTAAGTCTAAATAGTCCATCTCTGGAAATCTTTTTCTTGCTGTAGCTGGCCAATGGTTTTGTGCTACATGTGAGAAGGTACCTAAACAAATTGGCTGAATAAATATAGCTAAGAAAGCATCAATCTGTGTTTTACAGTGCCAGAAACAAAGTAGTTCTTTCCCTTTTCCACCTTCCTTCCACTTCTTATCCTCAGTCTTAAAAAATAAACACAATTATTTCAATTTTAAAACTATGATCTCAGTCACATGGCATATTATCTCTTCTCTCACTTATTTGCAGAGAGAAGGCTGGTGTTTCACAGCGTATGCCAGGGTGTAAACAGTCAAATAGACCATTCAATCTGGAATGCTTCTTATCTGGGCCAGCAATGTGCCTCACCTTTTACCTGGACACTCACCAGATGAGCTTTGCTTATCTTCTGCAAACAACACTTCTGAAAGATTGTGAAATGGGATAATTACTATATGACTTGTAGGATGAATATTTCCAAGATCAAACCGAAGTTTCCTAAACAAGTGAAAAAAAAATAGTCTTTAAATTGCTGTTGTTTATTATCAGAAGAAAAAAAATAAAAATCCATACATTTTATGCCAGTTATTAGAATAAACCAAAAAATGTTTATCCGGAGGGGACTATGTAAAGCAATAGATGAGGGTGCTTTTAGATAACTTGTGGCAGTGAGGAAAAGGTGTGTCACTTTCTTCTCTATTAGGAATACAACAAAAAAAGTTCACTCCAAAAAGAGTGATGTTATTTTAAAACCAGTAATAACTATGTCTTCTGTGTTTTTCAGATTTCCTATTACAACTGGATTTGCAGGCAATAGGGTGTGCATTTGGAAGGCACTCAATGATTGACAAAGACTACTGAAACATTCATTTCTGAAAAAGCAGAAGCTTGACATGGCCTTCATTGTCCATGCAAGTCCATCAAGGGGAAAATTGCCTCCATGGAAGACAATAAGAAGTTTGTCTTCAACTACAGCAGGAACAAGATTCATTCAACTCATTTCACCCCTTGAAATGAGCCTCTTGTTACAACCCAGAAAATTGTGATGCCTAAAATGATCACGTGACAAGGTCAGATAAACTTGCAATTTCTCTGCAGCAGTATATTGCTCTCCTTCTTTTGATTCTTTAACTTTATAACACATTGACTTCTCCGATCCATCCAGGTCTTCTCATCAAAGCTATGATATTAAGGGTTATTTCTATTTCTGTTGAAATTCAGCACAGTGTAATGTGTGACAGTAGGAAAAACCATGCACCAATCCTATGGACATTTAAAGTATTAAAGTCAATGTGTCTGCACAGTCCTCTGATGGTAATCTTGTTTTGCTTGTTTTAATATTGTGACACTTGATATAGAAAGCACATATGCTACAGGTGACCTTACAGGACTTGCTTGAGGAATACATGGAATGATTCAGATTATATATTTTAACTCACCTTGGTAACAGGACTTCTGTGCTTCTGTTCTGTGGTCATTTTAGACCAGGCCTATCATGTAGTAAGTCCTCCAACACGCCATCAGAAAAGAGTGGAAGGCAGCCTCTAAGCCTTGCACTGCAGAGACCTAATTAATCATCCAGACAGTGTTATAATGTGTTATAGCCAGGCTGATGAAGAGGAAGAGAGTAATGCTGAAAGCAAAGCAACACACAGTAACATGAAGGAAAACAGCTGCTGAGCTCTGACAGCAGAACCGAGGGTTCCTGGGATGTGAAACTCTGGCATGATACCTTGTCTTGAGGGAAGAAAAGTCTTCTGGATACCCAAGGAGATATATTAGAAATTAATTCCCCGTTGTACACGACTAAATTCTTCACTCTAGGAGGGAAAAATTGGTGAGCTGGGCCTGACAGGATGTTTGGAAAGGGGGTGAGCACAGCACATGTACCCAGACATGAGAACATGCCTTTCTCATGGGCCCTCTGCCCAAGCAAAAATGGCATTTGTTTTGACCAAACAATCTGTGCACTAAAGACGTCCAGAAAGGGCTGATATTTTAAAATCTGAAAACTGCCCTGGAAAGCAGAAAAAAAAAGTTGTTGGTCAATAATGTTAGGCCTGGAAAACTCCTTAGAATCCCCTGCAGTGGTAAGCATTTAGGACATCTAGTCAAAGAGGTACACAACACATCAGAACTTCTTGTCATGTAGTATCCCAAAATTGTGTACAATATGGTGTTGATTGTATTTATTTCATTAGAGGTGGTTTCATACCACATTTTGTGGTATTTTTAAGCCTTGTGCAAAGCCTGTCTGTAGTGTGAATTTATCACCTCCTGGAAATTTACACTGAGTCCCTACAGGAGACACATAGAGAAGTGGGCACAGATTGACTACTGATGTTTCAGTGTTGATCCAGTGGACTGCAGAGACTTACAATGGTAAGAATAACAGAAACTGTGTCCAGGAAATACATTGAGGGAAGCAGGAAAGGAAAAATTTTTATGATTCAGAGAGGATTGGTGCACATGGGCCCAGAGGTCTCCAGACATACAGAGAAAGCTTCACTTAATATGGAATAGGTGATAAATCTTGCAGTTTTATTCCCAAGGAAATTTTATTCAATTGAATGGTGCATGTCCTTTCACAATTTTCATTGCATTAAAAAATTAGTAATTGCTTGTTTTACAGAACTATCATTAACTATTTTTAAATGGCATGTGGATTGTCACTGCAATTCACTGCACTTAATACTCCCTCAAGAAAACTATGATGGGATTTAATCAGCATAGAAAGCCCATTAACACCCCATTGCATTCTTAAATGAGGTAGACTAAGAGCTAAGTAATTATGACATTCCTTCTCATTTAAGTGTACTCTTCCTTTTTGAGATAGGATGACAATCAGTTCCCAAAGCCCTTTATTTCATCTGGGCCTTTTTTTCAATAGATAAAAGCATATACATTACGGCTTTTTGTCCTACAACTGATAGCGAGAAGAAAAATAACTAATTCTAGCAGTGTCTTAATAAACTAAGTTTTCTTCACCGAAACTGGGAAAGAAATAAGGAAAATAACATAGCCCTAACATGTTATAATTTAGTGTAACACTGAGTATAAACCTTGCGTTTCAATAGCATCAAAAATGTTCTAGATGCTGCTGAGAAAAAGAAAACACTTCTCTGGTGGACAGAACTTAATAGGTCCTTCCTTATTAGTCTCCATGCTGTGCAAATAGATATAATCCCTCCCAACATCACCACATCCCTGCCTTTTGCCATCATTTGTTGACTACAAAGTGCCCAATGGCTACATCTTCTCCTTTTCAGGAACCGGCTGTCTCTCACAGAAAATTACTATAATCTAGTCAAAAGGAAGAAAATATGTAAATGAAGCATAGGAAGAAAAAGGTTACATGGGAAAGAATGGATTTACTTTGACTGGTTAGAAGGATTTCCTAGCCTTTTGCAGCACTTAATGTATAATTATTTTTTTCTTCTATGAGTGAGGGCAGGAGAATAGAGTCAGGGGAAGACTAGAAGAGCTGAAGACAAGAGGTACAGGCTGAGGGTGCAGCTAGACAGAAGAGAAGGGAAACATGAGGGCAATTCTTGAACTGAGACATGCCTTGAAAAAAGTCTCATAATGCCCTGAAAGGCTGCACTAGGAAGATAGGGAGGGAAGGGTAACATGGGAAGCAGCTGGATGCAACCCTTGCATCACAGGCTTTGCTGATGGTGTTATACCCCCAAGATGAAAGCTCCTTCTTGAGTCAAGGGATCTTCTCCAACATGATAAGTGGCATTTTCCCCCATGCTGCCACTGCTGGCAGCTCTGCAGAGGATGTGCTCTGGGAAACATCCCTCAATTCCCATTCCCAGCCTAGAAGCACCCTGGGAAAAGCCCACTGCCAGAAGGTACTCTTAGGCCAGAGAGAAGTTCAAGATTAAAGTTGCTGACAAGCTCTTCCATGCACTAGCAGGGGCTGCACAAGCCTTTTACTCCACATATGTGGTGACATTGACCTGGGGTGAGATGTGTGGGGTGTGGTGAGGACCATAACTGCAGAGGGCACAGCAAGGAGGGAACAGCAGGGCTGTCCATTATAAACTCCCACACCTTCTGTCCACCCTGGCTCATTTCTGTGTACTTTCCTCTGAACTGATTTTTTTTTCATGTCTTATAAATTTATTGTAAACTCTTCAATCAGAAAGTCGATCTTCACATGTTGCTTATCACTTGCAGGTTTGTACACTGCTATCCTCCAATGTACTTCTGCTTGCACTAGGGCCTGCACCAGGCAGGTGCTGATTTCCCCTTAAATGTTTGTTTATTTTGTTCAAGGATTCTAATTTCATGCTTATTACTGGCATAACAAAGAATTTTAAAAATAATTATGAATAATTATAATTAAATAATAAAATTCAGAATAGTTATTATATGAGTCACTTATACTGCAATCAATAGTTTTTGATCCTTTTTTACTTGAACAATTTGTTCTATATAATGAAGAAAAGTTGGTTATAATTTCTGTTTATGTGTTAAAATAAATATCTTATCAATACCAACACCTACTCCTCCTGATTCTATGGACTCTCTGATGGAGTACATTTCCATTTTGGCCATGGAAGTGTGTGTATCCAGGTAGGCTAACTTTAGAGACTGGCTAGCACAAGGCCTTAAAAGACGCATAGTGCAACCTTTCACTAACCTGGGTCCCTCTGCAGTCTGAGGTGGCTTTTGTCTTGTCTTTATTTTGTTTTGCTAGAAATGTTAATTACTATGTCCAGTACAAACTGCCACATGGAGAATAACATACTTTTTGACTTTTCAGATCATACATGTTTGTACGTTCTCAACTTGGTGGTGTTTTTAATGATTGTCTAAGCTATTTTTTGGTGCTTCTTGTCTTCTGTATTACTAGTATCACATTTTCCATGGGAAATAGAAATTGTGCCATAAGTTCTGGTGTTGATGCGGATGGACATTTCTTACTTAGGACTTACTATTCTGTAGCTGTAGAACTTGATACCTGAAGACAACTTATCCTCTCCTTTATTTCTGTATATTTGTAATCTCTATGGAGCTCCAGACTGGATATGTTATTTCTATTTTAAATTCTTATACATATTTGCATGTGTCATTCAAGTATTTGTATCTTCAAGAACCCAAGATAGGAAACTTGTCCAGGCTATAGACACCTAAGGTCTCAAAAATTTCCACATTCATGCAAGGTGTCTTAGATGCTGCTAGAGATCAGTACAAGGAACAGAGTGGGCTCCAGTTGTCTGAATTCAACCCAAAAGTCTTAGAAGTTTATTCAGCTCATAACCTGTAGGTTTCTCTTTTAAGATAAAATGGAACACTCTGTAAGTTAAATTGATTATATAGGCTGGAGGAAGATTTAATTTCCTAAGCATATCAGTTAAATGTAATTTTTGGTGGTAGGGGTAGGGGACTCCAGCTACTGCTCCACATTTTTCTTGCAAGTCCTGTGACATAGCTGCTATCTCTGTGCAGATATTTTGGATTGTCCATGACAGTGTAAATATCTCTTAAGGCCACTGAATCCCACCAGAGATCTGGTAAGGAAACATCAAAATGTCATCTTCCAAATGTGAATCTAATTCCAATCTTTGACCTTCATTATCCTGCTAATCTCCCAAAGTGTTAGGCACTACTCCTGCATGTCTATTTTTATTTCATGTCAAATAAATAATTGTTTTTTAAGTTCATGATACTACCTATCCAGTTAAACATACTGATAAAGTTTTGAATTAGAAATTTTGATATTGCCTAACTCTATGTTCTTCTTTACAAAATACCTTGTGAATAGTATAACATAATTTTTCAAGTATAACTCTGTGCTGTATTTCAGTTATTTCTCAAGTGATTATTAATTGCAATTTTGGGGTCACTCTGAATTAGTGTCATTGGTGCAATTGTTATTTGCTTTAAATAAGAGTTTTACCATCAATGCAATTTATCTAATGATGTGGGTATAAATATTGGATGTCTTTTCTCTAGACTTCATAACATCATCTTTTAAGCTACTCCAGCATTATTCTGATATAGATGGCAACTACCCAGTTCCAAGAATGCTATGAACAGACAATTTATAAACCTTGCTCTTCTCCTCACTAAAGAATACTCTGAATAACTCTGTCTTATAAATTGGCTGGACTCATAGATAGAGCTTTAAACTAGGTATGAGGGGGGAGGGGGGAAATGCCTGTCCTTTGGAGAGTGGGCTAGAGACTGTTGAGAAGTGTTGTGCCATCCCCATTACTACCTCAGGGTTGGTACCAGTCAGGAGGTTCTCGAGCACTGCAA